>JAHWFP010020235.1:41939-115423 GCA_023313725.1 Lithobius niger
GGTGAATTTTTTGGATATGCAGCTAATAGTAAAGTACCGACAAACAACTGCAATATGCAGGTCTAGTTTATTGACACAATGCTTGCTCTATTGACGAAAACATATGTTTTCCTGCAGTACAAGTCGATCTTTACCAAAACTTTTTTTTCTCTGGTGCATTACACTTTTTCATGTAGACGTCTAGCATATTGACAGCTAAAATGTGTAAAAGAAACCTGCTGTAAAATAGCTGAACACATGCACACTAACAGAACTCTTTTCATTTGCAGAAGATTAATGTTCCTGCCGATTGTGACTGGCCAACGACTCTGGCCAGTTACATCCGTAGTAACGATGCCACGTTGCTGGACGTGGGAGATCACATTCTGACTGCCTATCAAGATGAAGCCTTACCTTGCCAATCAGTGGCAGAGTTTTGTGATGTTGCAGGTATGTAAGTTTGTGTGTTAACTTTGAAATTTATAGCAAATTATGGCTTTAATTTTTGTTATCAATTCAGTTGTACTGAACTGATAAAGCTGAGCCGATATCACTGATTAATATATTTCTACAAAAACCAAACCTACCATACTTATGAGGCTGGGCCAATCAGCTTTTCAGCCGATATGAACCTGAGTGATTATTAAAAGAAAATGGCTGATAACCAATCCCGATTTCCGATAACAAGTCTCTATAACCGATCCAAATTCCCAATTACCCAAAAATTCTACTGCTCAGTATGTATTTAAAAAAAAATACTTAAGAAATCGTTGCATAAATGTGTTGACTACTTGATACATTATGTGATGACTAAAAATAATTCAGTGCTGACGCACTAAATTATTGGCCAATTTCTCTAACTTGCATGCCATGTAGAATTGTAGAATGCATAATGAGAGATAAAATAATGACTTATCTCTTCTATCTTATTATCTAATGACCAGTTTGGTCTTATGCTGGGTTAGTCAACTGTTTTGCATTGTCTTGATGACTGGACTAAAGCAGTGGAAGTTAGTGACGCCGTATATGTAATCTCAATCGACACCATTTCGCACCGCCTACATGACAAATTGCCAATTAACATTAATTTTGATTTGTGATTGGCAAGCCAGCAAGATAATATAACGTAAATTTACAGCAAGTACATTACAAGAATAGAAGTGCGTAAAAGCCACACCAGGTTCAGTGAATCGTGCATTACAGAGTCGTGAGAAAATTGTGCCAGTTTCAGCTACACTAGACATAAATCTTGGCAACAAAGAGAGCATTACGCTAAAAAAGTTACAGCCAGTGCACCCCAAAACTGAAAACGGAACTCTTTCTAACCCAGCAACAGGAACAAGTACTGAAAGAACTCGAAGTCTAGTACGAAGACATCTTCGCCACTCCAACAAATAAAATAGGTGAATGTACAAACATTGACGATACACGTGTCCAGTGCAAGGCAAACAGCGTAACTAGGGATGTGCGATATTCGAAAAATTCGAGCCGAGTATAAAACTTGGACTCGAACTCGGCTCGCGTCCATACTCGAAAAACTCGAATCCGGTGAAGATGCGATAACTTCGTCAATTTTTTACCGATTTGACATTCCAATATACCAAATCGATTGTATCAAAGAGAGCTTTCCACTGGTGTAGATTAAAAGTCAATAACTGAAACCATTTTCAAGTTATATCCTTAACCCTTCGTGGGCCACGAACGTCATATGACGTCCTCAATAAATGTCTCTGGGAGGCCACAAACGTCATATGAAGTCCAATTAATTTTCGTGATGGTTTTGTTGTTAGTTCAGAACTATTTTCGTAATTTTTGGAAGCCTGTGTGCTGTTAATCCTGCTACCAAAAAATAGGTGCATTTGTTTACATTAAAACACAACAAATTGCACATAAAAAAGTTTGTCACACAGTTTTTAACAATTTTATCAAGCGGACTATGTCAGTCCTTGTACTTAACACCGGGAAATTATGGCCAGGGATGGTTTATTTGTGAATAAATAGTGGCGCGCAAAGGGTTAAGACTGAAAAACTATGACCCACACAGTCAACTAAGCACCATCTTTGCTCCTATTATCTTAACAAATTAAAGGGAAACTTGAAAACATAATATTTCCATCAAATACTCGAACTCGGCTCGATACTCGATTCTTCTGTTGCAAACTCGGCTCGGCTCGACTCGAATTAAAATTTTTCTACTCGCACATCCCTAATCGTAACAAAGCCTGACAGACTGTTTATGAAAGAACAAGTTGACACTTAACTCAAACAGGTGTTTGTTGCTGATGAAATCATCGTACACCTCGCCCACGTTTGTTGTCGAACACACATTTCATGAAACCACGCCCCTTCGTTAGTCGTCATCGATTATTCCACCATAATACGCCCCAAAAATTGTCTTCCAACCCATAGACTACACGGAACACTTTGTCAACTGGGTTGCAGGAAAGAACTACAAATTTAAAGCGACAATAGCGAAACGAATACGGTTTCAGCAAGCGAATTGTCATTTGCCCTAGCAAGCGTAGCCTAGCTCTCATCCACAAAGTATTCTCTACTGACGAGCCCAAACAAGGGCGAAACAGTCTGTCTAGAGACCTTTGTGGGTGAGAGCTAATTGATATTTAAAGCGGACGTAGCAAGAGCATTAATTTTAACACAATTTGTATACGTAAAGAAGACGTACCCAAAGCGACCTTCATAACCCCAGACGCCCCTTATGAGTTAATTCGTTTGCCCTTTGGGCTGGCCATTGCCCCGCTACGATGACTGTAGTTATCAATAGTTTTCGTACATCGATTTGCACATTTACATCGTACTTCTATTTGCAAAGTGTTCAAGGCAACACATAAAATTAATGTTCAACTTCACAGGGATAAGCTAGTTACGGCTGTATCTTAAATTAGACCGTTTGATAGGATCATAATGCGACATGGAGTAAAACCCCTTCCTGACCGTCCCACAGAAACCACCTGCGACTCTTTGACGGCCCTGAAATTCCACACCAAGGTTTTCCTCCAACCAACGCTGGAAACGAAAACATCGTGGCACCCTTCCCGTTGACTCCCGGGATCGATCCACCCTCTGAAAACTGTGGTCGCGACGCATCACCGTCCACCCACATTTCGGGCTGCTCATCGTGCCTAAACAACAAGATCCGTGTTCCGCACCAAAAACATTAATGCTCAACAACTTTAGCTGGCAGTTCCTTTCACCTAGCCACTAGAAGAGCTCACCATGGCTCCGGTGCTGTAACCGAATCACGATTCGACACACCACCCGAAAACCTCCCCTGTTGCAAGCTACCAATCAACACCCTCTTTCGACGATCGTCTCTTTCTGAAAGCCTGTGGATCTCCACTCAGACGGATCACCAATCATCGCGACGAAGAAGGTAATCCTCTTCCCCCAAACGAAAGGCCTGAACCAACGCAAGTTTCGTCGGCAATGCCTTTCATTCCACCAATGTAAACGAAGACACTGTGGCCCCTTTCCCGTGCCATCCGGGATTGATCCACCGTCCGAAAACTCGTTGGTTGTGACGACTCGTTGTCCACCCACTTTCGGATCGTCTGCCACTTCAACGTGAAGAATAACCTCCCTTGGCCCCTCGTGGGCGCAGGGATCAAAACAAGTTGCCAATTTTCCTTTCGTACCGCCGATGCAATCGAAAACACCACGGCTCCCTTCCCGTTGTCTTCCGGGACCAATCCAAAAGCTCGCAGCTGCCTCGACGACTCATCATCCGACCACTTTAGATTGCCTGCCATCTCGATGTAGACAATGACCTCACTTGGCCAACCACAGCACATGACTAAAGGGACATGTCAAGAAGAAAAGGGATACAATGGCTGGGACCATTCGTCACAGCCAGAACCGTAGTCAAGCCCCCTTAAGCACTCAGAACGAAGCAGAAGCAAGCCATTCCATTGATGGAAGCAAGCCATCCACAAGCAAGCCATTCCATTGATGCAAGCAAGCCAACTACAAAAGGAAGCATTACCTACATTAAACCACGAAAGAAACCAAAATTTCTATTTCATCACCAAAGTTCTGGAAAAAGTGTAAAATTCTGGAAAAACTTTTTGGGGGACAGCCTGCTTGCAACCCAGGGCGCCCATCAAGGCGGTGCCCGCCACCTTTCTTTGACGAGGTCTCCTGTTAATGCTAAAATTAACAGGTTAAGATGTTTTCCAGGGCAAAAAGAAAGCCCATTTTGCCAGTCCTATGTCTGGTCGGTTAAAAATGTTTTTTTTTGCCAAGGAAAACATACTTAACCAAACCCGCCCTGCCTTCCCTCTTGAGTCACCGCCTGACACATTGAGAGGAAAATAAATGACAAAGGTGTTCACGCTCTCGCTTTTATAGAGGACTGCGCCGTGCATGCGCATTGGGAGCTTGCAAGCAGGCGTTTACATGCAGACAAGAAACCGCCAGGGAAACGACATTGAGGATCAATGTAATGCTAAAATTAACAGGTTAATTATGTTCTCCTTGGCAAGAAACCATTTTTAGCCGGCCAGACATAGGTGCCGGCGAAACGAGCTTTATCTCAGGTGTATGTTAGTCAACAAATGTATGTGTGCTTTAAAAAAATTTCAGGGTTCGTACACAACAGCAATTTTTTTTCAAGTATTTTCGAGTACAATAGGAGCTCCCGCGAAGTTTTCCCTCTCCCACAATTCCATGCACGCGCCTGCGCACTAACACGTTTCACCCCATTTCCGTGGGGCAAGAGAAGATCCCAAAGCAACAGGGAAATGAAGGGGCGAGCTGTTGGCATTATCGCTATGCTGATGACGTGAAATTATACATAAAAAAAACATGATAAATGTTGTCATTTTCTGGGAGTAGCGAAAAATTTGGAATAAAGTATACTTACAAATATTTATGAAAACTACTATGTGCAAATACAGTCCATTGTGATAGGCCCTGCACCCGTCTTAAAACAGCATGTAGGGCCACATGTATAACTTGACAAAAAAATATCCGAAATCCCCCCTCCACCCCCCCCTCTTGCTTGGTCAGGTGCGGAGAATGCCCGTTTTCATCACTATAGCCTTATACAGCCGCAAGGCGATATAAATGTTTTACTAAAATCATGTTAAAACCCTTTCAGTACACATAAAATCCTTTCAATGCATCAAACCTCACAATCTGTGCAGTAGCTGCTGCTCAACCAATTTTTTTTTTTTCAATTAAGATTTTGTTTTCGGCCGCAAAGATGTTGCTCTAGATTTCACGTTTTGGGGGTTGTTTGGGTTGCCGCTAACATTGTAAAATGTGTTGACAATATTCTGCAGAGAATTTCAGTCTTTATGGAAAGGTAGTAACTTTTACTCGAAAATGCCCCCACAAAAATCTTTGTTCAAATGTTCGAAACCAGGGCTAGAAAATGGCCAAATTCTTTTTTTCTAGATATTAAAAATAGTTTTATTTACTTGCTGTGCTTGTTTTGTTTGAAAACGTAAACCCCCTCCGGGCCACCGTCCCGAGTACAGATACTGTTGTAGATTGGAAGCCTAACAAATGTAAGATATTCTTTTTTCAGTAGATTAACTTTCTATTCGTATTCAAATCTTTTCATATCTGCAATTTTTTTCGTTCCGTTCGTTTCTTGTTGTCTACGTAGACATTGTTCGCAAAAGCTGTGGTTGGCACGGATTTTATGGAGTTGATCTATTGTTGCCAACAAATTGAAATTACGAACAAAGTCAATCTTGATAGCCTATTTTTTTTCTCGACAACCATCGTTTAACCCTCATCACGTGGGCTTCACGAGGAACTGGTGAAAATTTCACCGCTTGCACGTGCGAATATTTTGCTGGATTGTTTCGCTTTCTTGTGCACGAATTGCCACTGACTAATTGATACACCGTTAGCTTGAGCATGGTTTATCAACTAAACCATCTACACCAGACAAACCTAACCATCTAAATCTAAACAAACAAGCGCACAGCTGTTTTTAAAAGACTTAGTGGTCAGCAATAGTTAGTATCGCTCTTTATTAAATGCTACTAATATCGTTAATTCATGACTGGTAGAATATAACAAACTTTACTGTGTGCTAATCCAAGCTAACACACGTAACTTTATGTTACGTGACTTTATGTTGTCTTTTATGTTCTGTGTTAACGCGAGAGTTTAGATTTGAGCAGCGCTAAATTGATTGTCCATTTCACGTGCACGCAGACCAGCCTCTTCCGGTTTCCCAATCCTTTTTGCCCCGCATGGTTGGAGATAATGCACGTTCTGCTCATGCACGCTGCCCCGCGCTGTATCGACTTCGACTTCGTGGGATCTCCTATTTTATGTTTCCAGTATATTTCAAAACGTACGACAAATTTGTTTTAATTGCAGGAGAAAATCATTAGTTAGCATCAGTTAAAAATTCAAGTATTTTCCAGTATCAAAAATAAATTTCAAGAATATTACAGCATTTTTCAGTGCAAAAATTGTTTTCATATATTTTCCAGTATCTTTGCAAAACCTCTATTAATGTGTTGTATTTGTGAGCTGTTCGCAGGATTAATTTGCTCAAAATTTATTTCCAGATCTCCTGAATGACATCAATGATCCGAACACATTTCTAGTCGATGTACTGCATTCACTGCCTGCTTAGGATACAAAATAACGAATTTATTCTCAATGCAATTGCTTTAAATGTGAATATTGTAAGGTTTGTTTTTACTTATTTTGTGCATAAATTATTGCAGACTAACTTTACTGCAGTGGTATTAGCCTTAGGAATTTTAAGCTGTATTATATACCAAACTGCGAAATAAAAACTTGATTTGTGAAACATTGGTGTGGATTGGCATTCCATTTACCAGTTTCCCTTCATCCCTGGGAAAGTTGTGTGCAGAAGTAGTCTACTAGATGGTTTCAAATGAGCCGCAATTTACTCTATTAGCACTTAGGCTCCAGATCTCTGCTTGCGGGACCCTAACGCCCTCAGATTCCATCCTTGCTCGGGCGATACAGCTGTGCTGACTTGCCTGCAACCAATCTTCCCAATTAAACTGTCCTTCGCATTATTGGCTCACTCTGCTGGCGTACAACCAACTAGGCCAGTATATCTGCATTACCACAGAACGATGGAGACCCAACTTCTACATAATCAGTTATGATCCGCTACTTTTAATGTTGAACGCACACATTTTTTAAGGATAGCCAATCGAAAAGAATGATGCTGCATTGAATTAACTTGCCAAAACTGCACTTGGTCTACGAAAGGCTCGTTTCGACTTGCCCAGCATGAGATGAATAAGCCACTACTACAACAAGCCATAATTAAGCAGCTCTGTGGCCTTCTATTTAGGGATTTCGGTAGAAATGCTTCCGTTATATAGCCATGTTCTGCTATTGGTTTTTATCCCAGCATTGCAACTTCACGAATATCTAGAAGCGCGCTAGCGCTTTGCACATCAAGTTCAGATTGTTGGATTCATGGCGTCTAATTATTGCCGTCTGATTGTTGTTGTTCATGATCAGTGTTTGAGCAAAAGCTAGCAACTTCTTCTCTTACCCGAGACATTAAGCCAGCATTTTCTAGTAGTGAATACTAAATAAGGCAGCACCGATACCAACTTTACCGATCTGATACCGAACCTACAAAATTTAGCCGAGACCGATATCCAAAATTGTATCCCCAGTTTTTCATAAAAGGTGTAGTTTTCTGAAAAAGTCCAATAATTATTAAAATAAAAATAGTAACCCACAGTTAAAAAAAACATTTCCTGAGTAAAACGCCGCGAACCGCATGTCGTAATCACGAACGGTTCCAGAGTTATCGATATTTCTACGAAAGTTGCCGAGAGCGCTAATATCGCCTCCGATCCAGTATCGGTATCAGTGCAGCCTTACTAAATAATAATGTGACAGAAAGCTTTGTTAATTGTATAGATCAATGGGGTTTACCGAGTAGACAAC
Source organism: Lithobius niger (assembly GCA_023313725.1). Lineage (NCBI taxonomy): Eukaryota > Metazoa > Arthropoda > Chilopoda > Lithobiomorpha > Lithobiidae > Lithobius > Lithobius niger. The sequence continues at coordinate 49,848 of JAHWFP010020235.1, forward strand.
AGAAAGTCCCGTTTCAGAACTGTTCGCATATAGGACTGAGACCTGGTTAATTTTAATGTTTATTGCGTATATGAAAATTTACATTACCTGTTTTCTAACTAGCAGTTTCCCCCTATTTGGCACTCAATCCTCAAGGTCGAAAGTTGATTTCCCTGCCGTGCTTGTAACCTCTACTGTACATGCGCTGCGGGGGATCTCACCATATAAGTCGAGACTGCGGTCCGTATTTCATCTTTCTTTCATCCCTCATGAACCATGTTCCATCAGAGGGGAGGAAGGGCGGGTAAAGGTAATGCATAGTTTTGTATAGGCAATAAAAACTAAAATTAACCAGGTCCCAGTCCTGATATTTTAGTCTTTTAAAGAAAATAAACATTACCTGTTTTCTTACTAGCAGACTTTGTCACGAGTCTCTGCCGGCCTGGGCGTACTCTCCCCTGTTTCCCCTGCTCGCCGTGTGGCGGCAGGAATGTACGCGGAGCTCTGCTCGGGCAGTGACGCGTTCCCGCTCTCTCTTGCGGCTCTCTCACCGAATGAGTCGCACGTGAATTCTTTGTAATGCTTTTTGCTGAAGTCAAGTTTCCAACTAAGTCTATCCTGGTAGTCATGGGCTCCCCGCACGTAACTGCAGGGGGTCAGCATGACAAGTGGCGCTCCGAAGGACTTTGAATCCGGCCCATCGAACTTTTGAAACCCGGTGATCGACATCGACGTTCCGATGTTCCGACCAACTTTCCAGCTACCGGTGATCTTGCCAGCGTGGTGCCCGTTTTCGTGTAAATGCTTGCATTCGCAACAAACTTTTGCATGATAAAGCAAGCTATCGGTAATGTATCACTCCTTGGTGACGATGCCCGAGTGCGTGAGTATTATCAACGTTACGATTTTTGGACATTGCCGCACCGCTAATGACTATTGCTATACATTAGGCTTACTATTGCTAGCACTGAACTGTTGCATATGCGGGGTTTGAGCTTAGTTCCTACATGCACAAACATTTTCTTATCGTGTGGCAATGATCCAGCAGCATTTATGTGAACATTTAGAATTTATTGCAGTTCATGTTTTGTGTACGACTGCAGCCAGCGACCATTATCAGTTAGGGGTGTGGGGATCCGAACGGCAGTGAGTGTAGTAAGCTGCGTACCGATAATGAATGACGCCACCGCCCATTGTTTGCTTTCGCGCCTAATTCTTACGCTAGTGTTTTTGTTTACGTTGCGTAATAGCGTAGCCCACTCTTTGAAGGTTAAGGCCTATACTAAATCGCATTGGGAAAATTTTAACGTGGCGCACGTTTTGAACTGTTGCCTGGAAATTGCAAAACGTCGCTGCAAATTAATTTGGTTGCATTTGAGCGCCCATCGAACTTTCGCTGGTTAAAGGGGCTAGCTCACTACAACTTTTGTTAACTGTGGTTGTAATACTGCTTCCGAGTGGGGATCTGCTGTGTGTTTATAGCATTAACTTGGATTATCTGCTTAAGTTTTCTATTGCATCGAATGTGTATTGGGCGGTTCTGGCTTGAACATTTGCATTCTGTTGGTGAAAATGGAGCAAGGTGATGTCTATGCCGATGCTGTGAGGGAAGAAGTTACTTCACCTTCTCCAGAGGAACTGCATACAAATGCAAGTAATGACAGTAGTGTTAATGAGCAGTCACCTGTGCGTGTCACAAATTCGACAGGGAGATTTAGTTTGTCTCCATTAACTGCTGCGTCAGGCCTAGGCAATATCACCAACCTAATGTGGTCTAGGGGGATCGACTGAGCGACCCATTACACCTGGTCAAGGCGATGGTAGGGCGAATGTGTCCATGGACAGTGTTGCTAGTGTTATTGATACTGATGAAATTGCCAACAGGGGTATTGATGTTGATGTAACCTTAACTCCTGCTGCAAACTAACAGGTCGCAAAATTGTCTGAACTGGTTAAGCACAGTGAGCAACAATTAGAATTGCGCATCACTGACTCTCTTAACAAATTGCATGCAGTTTGGGACAGTAAATTGTTAACAGCTATCAGTGGGTTTCATGAAAAACTTAGCGCAGGAAAGTGAATTTAACCAGAGATTAGTGTGTCAGGAAAAGCGTCATGAAAACTCTTAGCAGGTGACGACAGAAAGGTTCGAAGACTCCCACGCCAGTGTCAAGCCAGTGTCAAGGAACACTTCAGCATTGCGCTTAGTCGGGTAAATGGTTCTTTCTCCAATGAATGCCAAGCACTGGACTCGGAAGTTATCGTCCACAGCTGCTCAGCTTCAGAGCAGTATGTCTTCTCAAGTTGCTGCCTTGGAACAAAAGGTCGACTCTGCCAACTCAGCCTTACAACAATCTTGGAAAGAAAGTCTTGATAAGGTACTCGCTGCAATTGCCTTGAATGCTTCAGCTGCTTCCAACGTTTCCTCGTTGGTGTCTCCACCTCTTTCGACTTCGGCTGCAGTTCCTGCCACTAGTTCGTTGTCCAACTCGTTAACCTCGACGTCTCTGGTCGTGTCATCTTCAACAGTTGTTGTCACTTCTTCGTGTATCTCTGCTTCTGGCATTGTTCTGCCTCTCGTTGTCTCATCGACTGTGCAGTTGCCTGTGTCTTCAGACTGCATCCTCGACTGACTCTACTCCTTCGTCATCGGGAATTGTTACTCCGGCTAGCCAGAACTCGATAATGAGCACGGGTGTTGTCCTACCATTGTTGTCTATACCATCAGTTGTGCCAGTGTAATCTGTTACTGCTGCGCTCGCACAAGCATTCACAGTTATGCACACTGCTCCTCCAAAACTGCAGCATGACTCAAAACCTTCGTGATTGGCTTGAGGCCATGGACATTTACGTGGCGGAAAGACAACTTGAAGGCCAGTCTCTCCCCACGCTTGTTCGCTCAGTGCTCACTGGGAAATTCACAGATTGGTGGAGAACCAATTTGCCACATTCTTCGTCTTGGTCGGACATTCTCAAAGCTTTCGAAGCTGACCACTTCCTCGAGAAATCGGATGGTACTCTCTTGGCTGAAGTTAATGCCATGAAACAGCGCCCGGAGCAATCACCGATAGACTTTATTTCTGCTCTTCTTGTGAAGTGTGGCAGACTCCAACAACCCTTGGACGGTACTAGCATTGTACCAATGATCCTCGCTGGATTATCGCGTGAAGTTCGGGACTATGTTGTTATCCAAGCTCCACGAACTGTTGTGCAGCTAAAGGCGGTTGTGTGTAACCTGCCTCCGTGGCACCAATTTCCTTTCAAACCTGGTTCGAAGAACTGTGTCCCACGTACCGAACTCGAACTCTCATGTTGTTGTTCCTACCAATACTGTTCCTGTGTCTAACAGTGTTTCGCCTTCTCTTTCAGGTGGGAGTCAAGCTCAATTCAATTCGGGACGGGCTCGATCATCCACTCCAGTTGCCAACGTTAAGAGTAATTCTTGGAATGCTTCTGCGGTACCGTTAGGGGTAACTCGGCACAGTCCATGCAGGGACGACAAGGTGCCACTGCTCTTGTTACGAACCCTAGCATTCAACAGGGGGTTCAGTGTACTCCGGCTACTGGGGGTTCGGCGCTTAACACCGTGGCTCAACCTTTTCATCAGAGTTCTACTGTTAATCCACAACAAAGCAGTTCTGTGGGTTTCACTTTTCGTATTGCTCCTACAGAGGATAGTGGTGAGACGCATTCTGCAGGGCCAAACTAGGGGCAGAATGCTGGGCTCTTTGGCTTTTTACCCACTGACTTCCCGCCGAAGGGACGGGGTCGTAGACATTACAAGTTACCTTACGATGAATGGGTTAAAGATAAGATTCTCACTATCTGCAAAATACTTACCTTCAGTACTTGTTGCTAGATTTGGCTTTTTCCCAAGCTCAAAAAAATTATTAATAATTGTTACTATTTCAAGGCCAGTTGTCAGTTTTCCCCGATATGCTGCGTAGTCTACCTACTGCTGCCTCCTGGTGGGGAAACCCCATTCGCTTTTGAGCACGCGTCGACTGTAGTCGCATGCGTCGTTCCCTGCCAAACAATGGCCGCCGATCGTTCCCAACATGCTGATGAAGGACGTGATAAAGATCGTGATGATCGGGACGTTCAGGATCGTGAAACTGGTGACAAGGAACAGCATAATATCGCCGAACTTTTGAAGAATGGTAATTATCCAGTTGTACCTGTCAGAAGACGCCAAGAGACCTGCATCCCCTATGTCGTCGGTGCTGTAAGTGTGACTTTGTTAACGAGTCGTTTGACATTTGTGAACTTCACAAGGACTATTCGATAAAAAAGATCCTTTATACTTGGCACCACTCCAAACAACGGAAGGCACAACTTAAAAGAAAGGCGGAAAAAGGAACTCGGTCGAAAACGAGTCTCAATTTGCGCATCGCTGAGATGATCACGGATCCCGAAGCACCGATTTTCGTAGATGATTTGGTTGGTTAGGGATTGGACACTACATCCGAGCTCGATGGATTTCCGGACAAGGCAAAATCGATTTACCCAGAACGTTCACTCGGTTCGATGCTCACGGCAGCAAGCGAAACAGCGGTGGCGGTGTTGGAATCCAGGTCGACAAAAATGGAAGATAAGTTAACCGATACAGGGAGTGTTAGAGGGATCGGCCACGTAGATGGCCGCCTTGACGAAATGCAGGGTTCAATCTCGACTTGTTAGCTTAAACGCCTGGATGGCGAGTAACAATTTGTTGTCGAAAGATTCCCAGAGCGACTGTGTGAAGGATAATGTGTCGACCGTTTTAGATGAGAAACTGGTGGTGCTTAACGAGGACATGTCAGTGCACTTGGAAGGAGCGAAACCGCCGTCCCGTGTGACAAAGGGTTTGCCGGCGATCGCCGAAAAGGCGGGAAAATCCGGCAACGGATCGCTTAAAAGTGACAGTAAGAAGTTAGTGTGCGATAGTGACCCCAGAAGTGCCCCATCTAAGTCGACTGGTGAGATGAATGGCGATTCTACGGGTCGGAAAGAACGAGCTTCCGGACACGAAAAAGGTCTCAAAGTAGCAGAAATAAAGGCACTGGAAAACACTCAAAAGGGTCACAACCACCGACGGCACTCGAGAAAAGGGTAAGCGGTTGGGTTGGTGCTACAAAACTCCCTCCCGCGCCCGAGAAAAGGGCAAGCGGGCAGGGCAGTAGCCAAGGTAAGGGCGCCCCCCCCCCCCCCCCCCCCCCGAAAAAGGGTTTTCGGGGGGGGGGGGGGGGGGGGTGAGCCCCACGACGGCCAAGTCACATGGCAAACGAACCAGTCAAGCGATCCCTTACGCAAACAATAATAGACCTAAGGGCTGAGCGAGAAGGTGAAACGAGTGTGTACAGTTCGCCAGCGATCGGAGGAGTAGTGGTTCGCTACTTCGCAGTAGCGCATCGCAACATCGCAACGTCGCTCATCGCACGCAATCGTTTCACACGCGATCCCACACGCAACGAAAGTGCACGTCGCATCATCGCAGACGCCCCGCGGTTCGCCACTTCGCTGTTCACCACCGTTCAAGGAACGGCGTTCCACAGCTACGCAGTCTTCGCCTATTAAAGTGGTCGCACCTTTCGCAGAAACGGAGGAAGGGGAATATCCACTGGAGGAACAAGACTACGAACAAGACCATGAACAGAACTATGAGGAGGAGGGACAGGACTATGGGTACTATGAGGATGGATACGCTACATCCAAAAAAATGGCTCGTCCTTCCCCCTCTCCCGCCAAACACAGGAGGGTTGAGTTTAACAAAGAGGACATCTTCTGGACTTTTCGGGAAGAGCAGGAGCAACAGGAGAAAAGATGGGTCGAAGAGGTGTCCAGCAAGAAGAAGGTGCCGGAATCTACTAACACAGATGATCCCTTCGAGGAAGGGCCGGGATTTATTGGCTGGAAGAGCTTTGCGGAGTTTACCACGAAATACCTTAACGAAACCCCATACTGCAAACAGGCGGTTCAGTTGGAACACGACCCGGCGGATCCTCCTCTCGAGACACTAGCAAACTCGGGGACGACCAAGAAGTTGCCGATTTATTTGCCACAGTCGGCGGTAGGCTTTCGCCAATTGCTAAACGCCGAATCCCTCACTAGGCATAAACATCACCTTGCTCCATTTTCACCAACAGAATGCAAATGTTCAAGCCAGAACTGCCCAATACACATTCAATGCAATAGAAAACTTAAGCAGATAATCCAAGTTAACGCTATAAACACACAGGGGTATCTAAACCGTTACCCCCACATGACCCACGGTGCTCGAAGTTCTTTTTTCAAGGCTACGGGGAAAGGGGTGCCGTCCAAGAAAAGATACAAGATATTCCCAGAGGCGGTGTATTTCACGGAGAAGATGACCCCAGAACTGGATTCAACCCTTCGAACACCAGCCTTCATCCGAACCCCATTACACCAATTTGACGACGACGAAGCATTGCTCAGATGCAGCATTCGTACTAACTCGCACGCCAAGCTGGCCTACTGGCCTAACAGCAGCGCTGAAGGCTCTCGTCGATGAAAAGCCAGAACTGAAGGACAACCAGACGGTGAGGGAGTGCCTCCACATAATGAAGAGGGCGTCTGAACTAGTCATCACGGCTACTTCTGAACACGGTTTACAGGAAGAGAAACGCAATGCTGGAATCGGCACCCACCATCCCCACGGACGTTGCGGGCCAGCTCGTGCTTTTGCCGATCCATGGAGCAAATGAGCTTTTCGACGGGAAGCTTCTTCGGCTGGCACCCGAACTTGGAGAATAAACTAAGCCACTGCAGTCACCAAGTTACCAAGCTCGAGGGAACAAAGGGAGATCCAGACCCATGACGAGAGCTTACCCGTATTATCCCCAAAACTAAAGCCTCGGAAGTCAAGAGGGGAAAGGCAAAGGAAGAGGAGAGAAGAGGCAGGACGGCCAGCCCTATCGGGGAAGCACACCCTCCCAGTCCAGGGGGAGGGGAAGTGGTCAACAACAGAGGGGCAGAGGGCATTCTCGCAGGGGTAGACGGCCAGGACGTTATTGACTGGCTGACAGAGTCTCTCCCCATTCACCGACGGGTGGGGGGTGGGGGAGACTGGCGAAGCACCTGGATCAGTGGAACGAGATCACGAGTGTTTTCATTTTGGAAACACTGGAATTCGGGTACTGCCCACCTTTCTCCTCACGCCCAAAGCTTTCCGACCGACCGCCAGCTTGGACAGAGCAGGGTGTGATGACCCCCGGACTCCAGGAAGAGGTAGAGAAACTTCTTCTGAAGGGTGCGCTGGAAGAGGCACCTCCGAGCTCAAGAGGCTTCTGGAGTCCGGCCAGGGTCATACCGAAGAAAGGCGGGGGGGGACACGCCTCGTATTCAACCTCCGGGTCCTCAACAATCACATACGGAAAAAACAGTTCAAAATGGAAACGATAGGAAAGATCAGAGAGGCGCTGCAGGAAGGGCAGTTCACGGTGTCAGTGGCTTTAGAAGACGTCTACCTACACGTCCTGCTCCACAAAGACGTTCATCACCTCTTCAGACTCAGATGTGGGGACAATTCTTTTCAATTTACGACGCTTCCTTTCGGCCTTTTTACAGCTCCTCAAGTCTTCACGAGAATGCTAAGACTGGCACTAGCTCATCTCCATCAACTACACATACGAGCACACGCATACCTCAACGACTGGCTACTGCGGCACAAGTCAAAGGACATTTTGAATACTCACCTGCTGACTTGCCTGGGATTATTCAGGTGTCTTGGCCTGGGAGTAAACGTCGCGAAGTCCAGGTTCCTCCCGCTACAAGTGTTCACGTTTCTGGGAGAGGACTTCAATCTGACAGACTGCACGGTCCGCCCATCCCGCGAGCGGATCTCCAAAACAGTAAAGACTGTAAGGGAATTGGAGATGGAGGAAACGACAACGTCACGGGACCTGGCGTCAGTCATTGGGATGATGGACTCTACTGCTACTCTCGTTCCACTGGGCCGGTGGAGGGTAAAACCTATCCACTGGTTCAGGAAGTAGGAATGGTCTCCAAGAAATTCGTGGACGGAAGTCATTCGACTGGAACATCTCCCAGATTTGACCTGGTGGACAGACAGGAGGAACTTCCAAAGTGGGGTTGAACTAAGAGAACCACAGGCGACATCACTCCTGTTAACGGACGCGTCAATGGAAGGTTGGGGTGCACACTTGGGAAGTGGAACAGCGTCCAGAAAGTGGTCGACAGAGGAACGGGAACTCCGCATAAACCTCCTAGAGCTTCGGGCTGTGAGATTGGCAGTGCAGACTTGGGCCAAGGACCTGGTACGACAGAACATGGGTGTAATGACAGACAACACAACGGCTGTTGCCTACATCAAGAGTGGAGGGTGCACGCATTCCAAACAAGTGATGGAGAAGAAATCACTTCTGATGGAACTGTACGAGGCGACGAGCATCACTCTAATTCCACAACATATTCCAGGAAAGTGGAATGTTTCGGCGGTCGAACTGTCCAGGACGTCGAAGGTCCCAGCGACAGAATGGCGGCTGCACCCGAAAGTCTGTGCCGCACTGTTCGAGAAGTAGGGTACACCACTAGTGGACCTTTTTGCGACGAAAGTGAACACGCAGCTTCCGAACTTCATTTCACCGTTCCCGGATACCCAGGCGTGGGCGACAGCCTCTCTGTCAATATCGTGGAACGGAATGATATTGTATGCTTTCCCCTCATTCTCACTGATGCAGCTGGTCCTCAACAGGATTCGAGGAGTGTCAGGATCATTCATTCTTGTAGCTCCATATTGGCCGGCAGCCACATGGTTTCTGGATCTAATGGAAATGAAGAAAGAAGATCCAATTTTGCTTCCCGTGACAGACCTGTTTCTATCTCAAACACGGAGGGCGGACGATCCACCCATCCCCAGACATTCTGCACCTTCACGGGTGGCTACTTTGAGGACGAACCTGACGGGAGGGATTTTCCGAAGAGGTAGCAGAAAGAATACTGCAATCCGTCAGAAAATCAACTTCGGACATGTACGAGGGACAGTGGAAGAGGTGATTCTCCTGGGCGAAAGAACACGGTACCGACCCATGCAACCCAACCATCTTCAAGCTGACGCAGTGTAAAGAAGATTGTAATTTATCACTCAAGCAAATTAAGGCCCCCCCTCGTGGTGTGGGACGGCTTTGGTTATTTCCAAAATTTAGGTTCATTACTGGCCTGTAACAGATTAGCCTGTTTTAAAATGTTCTTCTGTTTAGCTACTATTTCTCCAGGAACTACGATCTCCCTTGTATGTCGTATCGGTAGAAATATAGGTAGGCTAATCAGTTTAGTAGTCCATTGTGGCTGCGGGTTCATTAAAATAAATAAAAATGCCATTTATTTATTTTGTGCTAATTTAACTTGGATCCCACTTGTTAAAATGCATGCCAAGAAAAGTAATACGTGGCATCTTTTTTTTCGGTAAAAGTTGCATCCGGCTTTTACAAGCCACGATACATGATTTTCTGTAAAACCCTTTGAATTTACTTAACGTTTATTAAGGTAAATGTCGGATTCGTTTGGATAAAAATATGTAACCTCTGTTGTTGACATGTAACCTTCCACTTGAGAAAAATGTAAATATTGTTAAATATTGTCATTTGAAAAAAATAAGATCGACCTTGTGTCGGCCGTTTTTACGAATTGCATTTGTGTCCATAGAAATGTATTTCAGCTTGGAGCCAGAAACCTGTAAGTACAAATGCGGTTGGAACCAATCTCGAAATCTTTTAGTTTGGGCATTAAGTAAAATTCTAGTTAGTTTAAAATATAAATTGGTTTCTACTATCTGCAAATTAATTACCTTCAGTACTCATGCTAAATTCGCTAAATTTGGCTTTTCCCATGCTCAAACTAAAATTTCCTTTAAATTTTGATTTCAACACCAGTTGCCCGTTTTCATCGCCAGGCGCGCTGCGCGTTCATACCTGCTGCAGCCGCCTGCCTCCCGTGGGGAAAACCCCATTCGCTTTTGAGCACGCGTCGAGGTAGGACGAGCGTGCTGGTTTTTCCAATCAAACTATGGCGGAAAACGATCAAGAAAGTGCAAAAGAAATGATCAAGACAGGAAATGAGGAGGTGGACAACGTGAACAAACTATTGAAGGACGGGGAATTCCCATCGTGTACGTGCCAAAAGACTCCAAAGGATTTACACCCACTCTACAGGAGATGTCGGCAGTGCAATTTTGTGGATAATATTTGCGAGATTTGTGAACTACACAAAGCCGAAATGGTGAAAAAGATTTTGTACACCTGGAAACATTCATACCAAAAGAAGGCCCAGTTGAAAAGGAAGACAGAAAAAACGAAGACAAGCATCGACGATCGTTTGGCAGGTATGAGCAAGGACCCAGACGCTCCCATTTTCCTTGAAGAACTTGCCAGCGAGGAATCGAGTTTGACTCCGGACTTTGAGGGCTTCGAACCGAATGAAAAATCAATTTACCCGGAGAGATCACTGGGTTCAATGTTGACTGCGGCCAGGGTAACGGCCATCAATGTGGTGGAATCACGTTCAGACAAGATGGAAAACAACGTGAGTTCGAAAGTGATCGAACACGTAGACACAAAGTTAGGTGAAATGCAACAGTCTTTTCAAAGTCAAATTTCGGGGCTGATTGCCAGCGTGAACAGTTTTATAAACAGTAATTCATCTTTAAAGGATAGTGTGGTGCCAGGTAAAGAGGATGTAGTGACGCTAAACAATGATCTTTCAGTGAATCGAGCGCCGGTAGATAGTGTCGGTGGCCAACCAAAGACAAAGGGTTCGCCGCCGTACAACACAAAATGTTCGCCGCCGGACAACACAAGGGTTCGCCGGCGATCCGGGAAAAGGCGCCAAAACCAAACAAGGCGGACGAGGGAAAAGGTCGTCGCACACACAGAAAGAAAGGAGCAAGAGCGACGCCATTGCAAGTAAGAATAGTGAGAAAGTGGAGGTGTCAGTCAAAGGGAAAGGTGCGGGGAAGCACTCGAATCTAATGCCATCCCAGTCCGCCCCCGAGAAAAGAGTAAGCGGACAGGGCAGTGCGTCGCACAGTGGCAAGATCGCCCTACCCGCACCCAAGAAAGTGGTAAGCGGGAGGGCAGGAGAGGCGAACAGCGGCGATCAGAACCGGCGTTCGCTAAACCAGACGGTGGCGGACATACAAGCAGGACGTTCACCGGCGGTCCCCGGCGATCAACAATTCAAAAAGAGAAGCAACCAACAGACAGGTGGAAGGCGAAGCGAAGAACAGTCCGCCGGTTCGCCGGAATCCGCAACCGAGAGGCGAATCGCCGTCGCGGTTCGGAAAAATTATTCAAGGACAACAGGGTTCACCTGTGAGAGTAGTAACTCCGTTCTAAGAACATTCTGGCGATGGAGAGGACGTTCGCCACGAGGATCGCCATTGTAGAGATTTTAATGAAGATAACGATTTCACAAGCGATCAAGGGGAAGTGGGCGGTTATGACGACAAACGTACGACGGCCATTACGAGGAACATTACGATGACCACTCGCAGTACCACGACAGGAAGAGAGGTTACGAGCAGCAGCTGGAATCGCATGCCAAGAACAGGAAGGTACAATTTAACGAGGACGAAATTTTTAGAGAAGTTAGAAGTTTTAGAGACGAACAACAGTGGCAAGAACGGCAATGGAGGGAGGAAGCAGAGAGGAAACCGACACAGACAGAGTCGACTGACCATGATGACCCATTCGAAGAAAGACCGGGGTTAATTAGTTGGAAAGCCTTCGCAGGATTTACTATGAAGTTTTTACATCTTCCAAAAATACTCGCCTCACTTTAGCTATTCATGAGCTTTAAGCTCCCAACTGCCCATGCTCCAAAACATTTCTATGCTACACCCAGTCCGCCCTTAGGCGATGGCCGTTGGGAGTGCTTGCTCCTCCTGACCTAGATCGTCACTTTTTTCGTGGGCAGTGCTGAGGACAGTCGCTCAGTTTTTCTCCCCTCTACTGCACCCGTGCATGCTGTTATAATGTCGTCGGGAATCGTATACGGAACCTGCCGTCATCGAGTCACCCCTGGTGATCGCCACCCTACCTGCTATAAGTGTAGGGAATGCGATTTCGTCGAGGTTTTGTGTGACATTTGCAAGGAGTATGACACCGCTTCCATCGAAGGTTTCCGACGCACCTGGAAACACTCGGATCAACGTGTCGAACAAAGAAAAGCCGAACGTCGAAGAAACCTGGAAAACGGTGGAAAATCAAGTTCTCTGGACAAACGTATTTTACGTGAAGGACTCGATTAGGACGACTTTCTTCCATCCAGCGTTACGAACCGAAGCCACAGCAGCGAATCCGGAGGTTCGACGCCGTCAATCAAACCGAAATCCAGCCGCAAGACGACACTCTATGCCATTGCAGAGATGCAGGCTAATATGATGACAATGTTTAATAACATTAACCTGCGTATCACTACGTCCGAAGCTAATTTATCGTCTTCATGGGATCTGAAATTTGACCAACGATTGGGACCAATCGAGAAGGCGATCTTCAGGGACCCCAGCACGTTAGGGACATCGGAACAAGTCGCCAGCACGAGCGGCTACGTGGCGACTCAGTCGGCTGTCGAGCACGAACATGTGCATCAACAAGGGAGAGATGACAACTTCGTCGTCCCCATCGACGTGGATCTGGAAGCAAGCCTCTCCCAGTTTGGCAATCAAGTCTTCTCACCAAGAATGGAATTTCCTACTAACGAAGCAGCTTTTCCAGTTCATGACATGGTCCACATCGGCCTTCTCCAAACACCAGACGAGGTCAGTGTACAACATGAGAAACCTCCGCGGCGACTCAGTCGGACGTATTCAATTACGACAGGCATCACTCCCTTGATCGACGTTTCAATCAACGGCAGGAGGGGAAGTCGCTTAGACAGTCGTCTGTCGCATCCAGTCGCCAGTCGGAAAATAGATCGATCCAAGCTCGTCACTACGAACGCCACCCGACCAAACACAGTCGGCACGTAGGCGCCAATCGCCAGAAAGGCAAAAGAGAAGCCAGAAAAGGTCCCGAAGCCTGTCTCGTCATGAACGGAGAAGCAGGGACTCCAGGAGATCTCCTTCCACGCCACCACTTAAGAAAAGACACAGAAGTCGCGGTTCTACCTCATCATCTGGAAAGAATGAAGGTGTGGTTGAAACTTCAAAGCGCAAAATTTTTGAAGTCAGATTAGCCACGCGGAACTATTTGCATCTGCGGCCCTCGCAGCCCTCCAGTCATCCATTAGAACTCCAGCAAACAGCCAGGAACCAAAGAACCTCGCAGATTGCGTCGACCTTCTAAAACAAGCAGTTGAGTTTCAAAAAGAGACCATCGACTGGAACGTTCGATCGATGGCAAATTCGGCCCTTCATAGAAGAGATGCCTACCTCAAGGAAGCCCCTGCAATCCCCAAGGACACCCTGGGGAAACTACGGCTCCTCCCCTTCCACCAAACAGATAAATTGTTTAACGGGGAACTACTGATAATTGCACCTGAGCTCCGTGACAAGACGAAGCCGAACAAGAAAGAAGGCGCAAACAAGAAGGGCTTTTTTCCGAAGAAGTTCTCAGGCAACAAGCCCTTTCCAGACATCCACTTCTCGTCAGGACCCCAACAACGAGGAGAGCAACAGCATGGGTCTAGAAACAAAGACAACCATAAAGACAGGGACCTAGATCACCCGATTAAGAAACAACCATTCTCCCATCGGAGGAGCAGCGGAAGAGGAAAGGCCCATTGACGTCACATGGACCAAACCTGCCCACCTTCACCGACAGGTGGGGGGCAGGTTGTCACGGCACCTCGCCCCATGGAAGAAGGTGACCAAAGACGAATTCGTGCTGTCAATCATAAGAGACAGCTAAAACCCTCCCTTCCCACCCCAAACTAGCGAGTCAAGCTCCACTGGAAATGCTTTCCCGGAAAGACCACAGGCTCGATGAGGAACTAGAAACTCTACTGAAGAAAGGTGCCATCGTAGAGGTATCCCCGAAAGAGAAGGGTTTCTTCAGCCCTGCAAGGGTGATCGAGAAGAAGGGCGGGGGCAGGGGCAGAAGATTGATCTTCAACCTCCAGTTGCTGAATTCCTTTTCAAACCAAGCACCTCAAGATGGAAACACTGGGAACCTCAATTCCTTTAACCCTCAATTCCCCCCCCCCCCCCCCCATCCGGGAGGCGCTTCGTGCCAACGAATACACGACCTCAATAGACCTAGAGGACACATACCTGCATGTACCATTACACCCAGCATGTCGAAAATTTTTCAAGTTGGCAGTCAACGGGAGAGCTTTCCAATTCCAAGTCCTCCCGTTCGGGTTGAATACGGCTCCGTACGTCTTCACCGCCATCCTGAAGCCAATCCTCAGCTTGCTCCACCAGGAGAAGATCAAGGCACACGGCTACCTCCATGATTGGCTCCTAAAGAACACCCAAGCAGAGGTACTCCAGGCCCAATCAAGAAGGACGTTCGACCTCCTAGGCAACCTGGGTTTCGAAGTAAACCTACAGAAGTCAAGGATGTCACCAGAACAGTCATCTTTCTGGGAGCGGACTTCGAATCAAGATCATTCAGGGTACGACCAGCGAGGGACAGAATCGAAAAGGTACAAAAAGGAATTGCACACCTGCTATCACAACAGCAAGTTACAGCAAGGGAGCTAAGCAGCCTGATAGGTCAACTGGACTCTATGGCAGACCTGGTACCATGGGGCACTTGGAGGGCCAGGAGCCTACACTGGTTCCGGAAGTCAACATGGAGGGTGAGGACGTCGTGGGAGGACCCCATCCCCCTCACGAACCTACCAAGGAAGGAAGTCAAATGGTGGGGGAACCCTACGAACTTGGAAACAGGAGTCTAAATCCACAACGGGTCTATGACAAGGGACACTGGTCACAGATGCGTCACTAACCGGATGGGGAGCACACATGGAAAGCTTGCAACTGGCGGGAAGGTGGTCAATAGAGGAAACCAAGCTTCACATCAACAACTTAGAACTACGAGCAGTTCTGAAAGCCTTGCAAGAGTGGGGGCCACCTGATCCACAACGAGACGATCAGAGTCCTCTCCGACAATACAGCGACCGTCGCCTATATCAGGAGGGGAGGAGGGACCAAAACCATCTCGCTCCACAAGAAAGTATCTGCAATCTTCAAACTTTGCATGACCCTGAACATCATACTGATCCGCGCCACATTGCAGGGAAAGCAAATGTCTTAGCGGATCAGCTGTCGAGACAGAACAAGACAGCACCGGCGGAGTGGTCCCTGAATCCGGAAGTGTTCAAGGCAATCTTCAACCTCTGGGGCCAGCCAATAGTATACCTATATGCAACGTTCCAGAACAAGAGGACAGGACAATTCGTGTCGCCGCTTCCAGACGAGAGAGCCTGGGGAACGGACGCTTTCAGTCTGGACCGTAACAAGATAATTGCCTACCTGTTCCCACCATTCAACCAACTACAACGAGCCCTATCAAAAATCAGAGGATCAGAAGGGAGATTCATCCTGATCGCCCCGATGTGGACAGCGGCGGCATGGTTTGTAGACCTTTTAGAATAACAGAAGGAACAACCGATCTCTCTACCCAGAAGGAAAGACCTACTCTCCCAGCACCAGGGCAGAGCCGGAGAAGGTTGAGCTTCACGCATGGCTACTGTGAGGAATAAGCTCACGAAGGAAGGTTTCGGACCCCAAGTCGTTGAAAAACTGATTTGGTGCCATAGGAAATCCACAAGGGAAGTCTATGACGCAAAGTGGAAGAGATGGCACGGCTGGTGTTCCACAAGATACATCCATCCGTGCAATCCGAAAGTAACCGACATCTCAAAAGTTTCTGGTGGAACTGTTTGAGGAGAAACTCTCAGTCACCACCATGAAAGGCTACAGATCGTCGATCAACTCCGTGCTCACCCTCTATGGAAGGAAGAAGATCATCGTGAACTCACAACTAATGAAATCGTTTGGTATACTAAGACCCAGGATTAAAAAGTTACTCCCCTCGTGGAATCTCCCACTGGTGCTGGAGCACTTAGGAAGCCCCACGTACGAACCTCTGAGGACAGCTTCCACTCTGATGCTTACTCAGAAAACACTATTCCTGGTAGCAATGGCTACAGCAGGAAGGCAGAGTGAATTGGCAGCACTTTTAAGGCACCGGAACTGCTTCCAAGCATCAAAATGATGGTCACGAGTAACCATGACGTATTCCCCGGAGTTCAGAGCTAAAACACAGAAGCCAACCGAGGAAACAAACCCAATCGTCATCAAGGCCCTCAGTCTTATCCTGGGGAAAGAAGACTCGGACAGGTCCCAATACCCGGTGAGGGCTCTGAGGTATTATTTGGACCGCACTTCAAAGTTCTCCTCGGAAAACCAGGACGAGTTCGTACCACTATTCCTGCCGGTGGACTCGGGAACTGACAATCCTTCACTGTCCCCAAAGATCTCGGCAAAGATAGCAGCAAAGTGGATCTGCCAGACGATCAAGCGGGCATACGAAGCCCCAACCACCTGCCTTGACATTCCGGAGGAGGTGAAGGCACATGAGTTGAGGGCACTAGCGGCATCCTGGGCATTCGCTGTCGGTATTCCCCTTCACGAAATTACGACAGCATGCACGTGGCGACACAGGTCAACCTTCGTCAGCCACTATTTCAGACAGATTGGTGACACCACGAGCCTGGATCGGCTAGGACCAATCATTGTCGCAGGAGCCGCCACACACAAAGGAATGAAGCAGAAGTAAGAGGTAACAGTATGACATTTCTAGCTACCCAGTCTCTGGCTTGACCCGCCCCCTATGGGACGAAGTCAGCTAAAGTGAGGTGAGTATTTTTGGAAGATGTAAAAGCTACAGTATTAGAAGTAAAAGTGGTTTTTACTATCCTCAAATACTCACCGGAACGGGTACCCACCAGCCCCGCTCAAGCTAGAATGGGGTACAAAAAAAGTGACTATCTAGGTCAGGAGGAGCAAGCACTCCAACGGCCATCGCCTAAGGGCGGACTGAGTGTAGCATAGAAATAATTTGGAGCATGGGCAGTTGGGAGCTTAAAGCTCATGAATAGCTAAAGTGAGGTGAGTATTTTAGGATAGTAAAAACCAGTTTTACTTCTAAAACTGTAGTATTTGAAGGAGACACCATTCTGCAAGCAGGCCGTACCAGCGGAGGTCAACCCGGAGGACCCACCAATGGAAACCCTGGCGAATGCGGGTAGCGCTAAGGCAGCCCCAGTGCACTTACCACAGTCGGCAGTCGCTTTCAGATAACTTCTGAACAACGAGTCAGTCACAAGAAAAGACGGTCAACCTATCTCCGTAGCCAAGCCTTTGCCTCCGCATGATCCGAAGTTTGCCAAGTTGTTCTTCACGGCAACGGGGAAAAGCCCCCCCCCCCGAAAGAGATATAAGACCTTCCCTGAGGCAGAATGCATGTGGACTTAAACTAGATTCCACTATCAAGACACCAGCCTTCATAAGGACGCCAATTCAACTCCACGACAACGACGAAGCCCTCCTTCGGTGCAGCATAAGGGCAAACTCGCATGCCGAACTTGCATGCTTAGTCGGCATCAGTAGCGGCTATGAAATCTTTAGTGACGGAAAAGCCAGAGCTCAAAGAAAATCACACGATTCGAGAATGTCTGCACATTATGAAGCGAGCATCCTTGTACCAGCAGGACATCCTCAATTGGTCCTCAAGACTACTGCTTAACACTGTGTTCAGGAAGCGGGACGTGCTACTTGAGTCGGCATCCACAATACCGACGGACGTCGCAGGCCAACTTAGACTCCTCCCGATTCACGAAGCTACAGAAATATTTAACGGGAAGCTCCTCTCGTTAGCACCGGAGCTAAAAGACTGAACAAGACCACCAGCACCATCAACGTCAGCGATGCGAGGCTTTAGGGGGACCCCACCTATCCAAACCATGGGGTGGGACTGGGACATCAAGACGGAAGAGGCAGAGGAGGCGGTAGAGGTGACAGGAAACAAGATTCACAGCCCTTTCGCGAAGGAGCCCTATCCCAGACCAGAGGGAGGGGCGGGATCCAACAAAGAGGCAGGAGTCAAGGTAGAGGAAGAGGCCGCAGACCAGGGCCTAGGTATTGACATGAAGTAGGAGTCTTCCCCCATTCACCGTCAGGTGGGGGGAAGACTTTCAAGACATTTGGCGAAATGGGAGCAAGTGACTTCGGACCAGTTCATCCTCGAGACACTGAAGAACGGATACTACCCCCCCCTTTTCTTCGAGACCAGCATTATCAACCGCGCCCCCACAACGGACAGAAGACACACCGGGTCTGCAGGCGGAAATAGAGAAACTTTTGGAGAAAGGAGCCCTGGAGTTAGCCCCTCCAAACGCGAAGGGGTTTTGGAGCCCGGCGAGGGTGATCCCAAAGAAAGGGGGGGGGGGGGGCGGTGGCACACGCCTCGTCTTCAATCTGAGAAGACTCAACGGACACATACGAAAAGAACACTTCAAGATGGAGTCAATCGGCAGGATCCGAGATGCACTACAGGAAGGGGAGTACACGGTGTCGGTGGACCTGGAGGACGCCTACCTCCATGTTCCCCTTCACAAGGACGTCAGGCACATGTTCAGGCTACACCATGAAGGGGGGGTATCGTATCAGTTTACGACCCTTCCGTTCGGCCTGTCGACGGCGCCCCAAGTCTTCACAAGAATAATGAAGCCGGTCCTGGGGTTACTCCATCAAGAAGAAATACGAGCACACGCTTACTTAGACGACTGGCTTCTTCGCAACCTTTCACGGACCTCCCTACTTCAGCAACTGGTCAGTTGTTTGAGACTGTTCAAGGAGCTGGGCATGGGAATAAACAACAAGAAGTCGAGGTTCACTCTACTCCAGGTTTTCACTTTCCTAGGGGTGGAATTCAACTTAAAGGACTGCACAGTACGCCCTTCGGCAGAACGAGTGGAAAAACACGTGCTTCTTTGAAGAGGTTAAACCAGATGTCAGCAATCTCAGCAAGAGACTTGGCATCAGTGATCAGGATTCTAGATTCCAACGCAGCGTTGGTGCCATGGGGCCAGTGGAGGGTAAAGCCGATACACTGGTTCCGGAAAGAGGAATAGAATCCCCGGAAGTCGTGGGCAGACACCTTCAAGAAGGTGTTCACCTGAAGGAAAGGGAGGCAGTGTTACTCCTATTCACGGATGCCTCCTCAACAGGATGGGGGGGCCCACTTAGGAGATTCCATGATCTCAGGGAAGTGGACCCCGGAGGAACAGGTTATGCACATCAATCTACTAGAACTGAGGGCAGTGAGATTGGCGGTGGAAACGTGGAGAGATCGGCTACGGGGGAAAGACGTGGGCATAATGTTCGACAACACTACCACGGTTGCCTACATAAAGCACGGGGGAGGGACCCATTCCAAAGCCCTGATGGAGGAGACATCGGCACTCATGGAAGTTTGCACACAATTTTCAATAAACCTGATACCGAGGCATATCGCAGGGAAGCAGAATGTCTGGGTGGACGAGTTGTCCAGAGGGAACAAAGTCCCTACGACAGAGTGGCAGCTGGACCCGAACATCTCTGCGGCGCTGTTTTGCGAGATGGGGGAAGCCAGTAGTGGACCTGTTCGCAACAAAGACGAACAGTCAACTTCAAAACTACGTCTCCCCGTTCCCGGACCCACAAGCTTGGGCTACGGATGCCCTCTCGATATCGTGGGTAGGGATGAGCGCATACGCCTTCCCACCCTTCTGCCAACTGCAGCAAGTGGCGAACAAAATAAGGGAATCCTCCGGATCATTCATACTAGTAGCGCCATAGTTGGTTTCCGGACCTGCTGGAATTGAGCAAAGAAGAGCCAGTTACGCTGCCATTGACAGACAGTTTTCTGTCTCAGCACAGGGAAACGACGATCCACCCAAACCCAGGAGTTCTACATCTTCACAAGTGGCGACTCTGAAGACAAACCTGACAGAAGAAGGTTTCTCCAAAGAAGTAGCGAGCAGACTCATGCAGTCGGTGAGAAAATCAACATCTGACATGTACGAGGGGCAGTCGAGGAGATGGTTCACATGGGCAAAGGACAGAGGATGTGACCCCTGTGACCCGTCCATCTTTGAACTCACTCAGGTCCTGGAGGAATTATTTAGAAAAGGACTTTCACCAACCTCAATAAAAGGATACAGGTTGGCCATAAACTCAGTGCTCACGTGCTTGGGGAGATCAACAGTGGTGTCAAACCCTATGTTAGGCCATTTAAAAAAAGAAGTTGTTTATCAGGCATCGCTGCACCACCTAAAAGCCGCCCGAGAAACAACTTTCTTTTTTTAAATGGCCTTATCTAAACTCATCGCGGCGTTCGAAAACGCGAGGCCCAGAACGAGGACTTTGTTTGCTAAATGGAGCCTGCCCCTGGTCCCATCCAGTCTGGCACAGCCACCCTACGAATCGCTGGCAGCGGCATCAATCAGGATACTGACGCAAAAAACGGTTTTCCTCGTCGCTCTGGCATCAGCAGCGCGACAGAGCGACATGGCAGCATTCTCAAGGAGAGAAGGCCACATCAGATTTGCAAGAGACTGGTCATCGGTGTCACTTATATTCCCAGCAGATTTCAGAGCAAACAACTTGAGACCGGACAAGGAGCCCACGCTAGTAGTAATACACGCGATAGGACACGGAAAACAGAGGGGGAGTGAGGAGAAGCTTGTGGGTAGGGATGATCAGAGCTCTGAAATATTACCTCGAAAGGACATCGAAGGTAATATCAGATCAGACAGTTACGGAAAAAAAACCCCTCTTCCTGGACATAGACAATGCAGCAGGAGAAGTGGTGAATAAATCAGTCACGCCGTACAAACTAGGCAGGTGGATTTGTCAAGTAATACAGAGGGCATATGAGACGAGCCCAGAACATGCGGATGTACCGACAGAAGTCAGAGCACACGAGCTCAGGGCCCTGTCAGCATCGTGGGCATACGGGAAGGGCACGCCACTAGACGAGGTGGTAGGCACCTGCAAGTAGAAGAACAAGAATACATTCATTCGCCACTATCTAAGAGATATAAGTGGGGAATCAGGAGCGGACGTGGTGGCTCAGAATGTCGTCACTGGATCTAAAAAGAAACAGTAGACGACAATCGACGGCCTACAAGAGACCTGAAGTGACGCAGAGGGAAAAGATGGACTGGGTCTGAGAAGAACCAGTGTACCAACAGTGAAACAGAGGGACACCAAAGAAGGAGGAAAGGCCCTATCTTCAGGTGAGCAAATCTAGAAATTAAGTTGGTAGTTAAGGTCTAAAAAAAAAGTTATTGTGAAGGTGGGTGCAAATAACGTAAACAGAATGCCGTTTGTGGCTGTCTTGGGAATTGCATTGTGGCACTAATGGTATGGAGCTCCATTGTCCTCTTTGGAGCGGTTAAGGTATTGCGATATAGCAAGGGGGAGTGAGCAGACAATTAAAGAGGAAACGATGTTGCAATGAAGGACTGAAACCTACAGGGTGTTCCAAAAGTCCCAGTCCAGCTTCATAACTTTTGAAAGGGTTGAAGGAAGATCATGAAACCCGGGCAATGTAGGTTTGGTTAAAGGATCTGCCTTTGTGGTATTTCGCCTGCCTCTCCCTGGGGGTCTCAGGGGCCCCAACTCAGAAATATCCAATGGAATGGGGGGTAAAGAAATACCTTATTTCAAAGGGCTTCATTAGGCGAGTAAAATGCCTTAATGAGAGCTTCGATACGATGAGACCATCCAAAATGGCAGCTGGTCAAATATTACGATTTTTCTCTGTATCCCTATGTGTTACTCAAGCTAAAGACATCGTAAAGGGACGAAGGTGGCAGCAAAATGCTTCGTTCAATTTGGTTGGATTACACCCACAACGTCTTTTGCAGTTCGAAATCCAGAGTGTGGGCCTCAGTGCCCCCGCCCCTCCCCCCTGCTACCTCTCTCTAGGAACAGTGGTCCATGAGCATATACCTGAATTTAACAATTCCTTTCAATCCTGCGAAGTGCCAGTTGTACACAAAGGTAGATCCTTTAACCAAACCTACATTGCCAGAGTTTCACTATCTTCTTTCAACCCCTTCAAAAGGCTGGACCGGGACTCTTGGGACACCTTGTATAAAGTACCCGGTGTAGTCTATATAAACCCGGAACAAAATGAGTCAGAATCACCGTCCCAATTTCCTCCCACCTCGACTCGTACTTTTGTTTCTCCAAATGGCAAAATCTTTTCCTGGGAAGAAGCAGGAGGAGATTGGGACAGTAAACTTTCCAGCTTTCTTAAAGTTCCCCAAACTGGCTTATTTTGTCCCGGGTTTAGGTGGACTATACTGGGTACTTCGTATGTTTCAGTCCTTCTTGCAACATCGTTTCCTCGATAATTGTCTGCCCCCCCCCCCCCCCCTTGCTATATCACTGCACCCTAGCTTCTCTAAAGAGGACAATGAAGCTTCATGTCATTAGTGACATGATGCAGGTCCCAGGACAGCCGCAAACAGCATTCTGTTTACGTTATTCACACCCACCTTCACAGACATGTTTAGCCATTACTTTGGTTTAAGTGGAGGTATCGAGGCCCGGTTTGCAATTCAGCATTTTAACGGACCTTTCACATGACATACGAGTCGACCCCCTCCCCCCCTCCCCATTTGATATTTCAAAGTTAGGTCCACTAGGGGTGCCCCATAGATGGGTTGATTCCTTTGAGAAAGTGCCAACTGCACGGTTTCATTCATCTACGACGATTGTGGCAAAAGTTGTTGGGGGTGACCCCTGACTTTTGGGACACACTGTACATCCTTCCTCTGAAAGCTCAATCCCTAGCGATGAAAAGTGGCTTCCCTGCCGTGCTCGTACCTCCGTTCCACGCATACGCACGTGCCACTATATAAAGCGCCTGAATCGAGCTGGCTTCATTTTTCTTCCTAGGGCACCACCGCGTGTGGTTGTCTTCTACAAGGCTCTCCCATGGATACATCTCTACAATTGGATGGACCGTTTTGGCATCCACCAATCGGTCCCCGAAGAGGACCTTCACTTGGGCTCTTGGCCTGGTCCCCCTTGACCCAAATTTTTGGTTCTACTACATCCCTGCGCCCAGGCGCTCCTGTGCTCGTCTACTACAACTTCTGATTTTCGGTACTGCTGGCTAGCCAGTTGGCTGCTGCCTTTCCTGCCCCATGGATGGACAGAGTTTTGCCTTGCTGCCTCTCTGTGTGACGACTCAGGGAGCTGACGATTGAATTCAAGAAATATCTCAAAGCCAATTCACTCCTTACTGCATAGCTAGGGGTCTAGCACCAAGTAAGACATATTAGGCATTAAACACAAGTTGCAGCTTGGTTTAACCCTTAAGCAGAGTAGAGAGTAACCTTTCGAGTTGACTCCCTAACTCCATCTGCCCCCTTCGGTCGTTCTGCCCCTCGTATTTATACGAAAGGAAAACAATAGAAGTGGCCTGAGGCATTACGTCATGCTCGCTCACTACCCGGCTGTTGGCATCCGGCCAAGTCTGCTGTTGAGCAGAGTTGGTAGGGCGCACAAGCAGCTTATGTAACTGCAAGGTACACCACAAGCACTGACTCGTGTTGCAGTCTGCTATACGTAGCTAGCTGGTTACATCTGCACTCCGGTCATCAGGGGCCCGTGCACCACAGCACGAGCGACCGAGCATCCACCAGCTGCTATGAATGTGCATCACGTTCATGTGCCACAGCACCAGCGTCCGTGCGGCTGGGTTTCCGCCAGCTACCACAAATGTTCGCCAGCGGCCGTGCGTCACAACACGAGCGTCCAAGCGACCACACATTCACTGGACACGACGAATACGCATCAACGTCCATGTACCTCATCACAAGCGTCCGCATGATCAAGCCGCCTCCTGTTGCTACAACAATAAAGAAGGTAACAGCATCCAACTGCCTAAATCTCAGCCTTACAATGACTGGCCAACCGTCTACTGTTCCCCCATCCCCTGTACCACGAATAGACAGGGGCTTGTTTTCTGCTGCATTTCTGCGACTGGGTGCTTATGCGCCCATGTATTACAGCACGGACTGCCAGACAACTGACAACCGGGTGACCGGCTGCTGTCCTACCTGTGTCCTGTCCCACGACTGGACAAAATTTGTCCTTTGCTGCATTCCAACGTCCAGGTGTCTCGGCACCCTTGCACTTCAGCACGAGTGCCGAGGTGACCGAGCAGCCTCCTGCTGCTACAATTGCGCATCATGCACCTGGGCGACCAGGGACCAGACCTGGGGCCGTTTTTCTGTGGATCACGGCCCACTGTCCACCTAATTTTGAAGACGCTACTTGTTTCCAATGCATTGTCTGTTTCAGTCATTATGCTGCGACCCGAACGTCGGTTCGTCCCTTGGGGCCCCGTGTCCTCTTTTTTTTTTTTTACAGACCACCGTCGGTCCACCTTCTTCGAGGACAAGGATCCCTGTCGATGGTCCCCCATTCCCACAAACCGATTTTGGGAGCGTCAAGGGGACCGCAACATCTACACTGTGTATTCCGAAAGCTACTAATCAGCCCGTGCATTTGTTACAGATGAACTACAGCCTGTTTCCTCCCTTCAAGTCGACCGCAGCTACAGCTCCAGGTTCTGTCGTTCGTTATCCGACTGTACTCCCGTAAACGAGCAAAAAAGGGGGAGGGGGCAACATAGGCACACAGACCCTGCCGTCCACCAACATCCTTCGCAGGCGGCCGGGGCTCAGAGTTCGGGCCAGGGCCAAAGGCCGGGCCCGGTACCGTTGTCTGTGAACCACTTTTGGTTCACTGCCTCCCCGGTCGTTTTCCTTCAACTACTCAGGACGGATGTAAGCTAGCTGGTCTCTTTTCCTGAAGTGCAATAAGCTGTCTTGCGAGCCCCGGACTACACTTCGAACCCTTCGCTTCGATCCACGCTCCTACAAGTTTACAACTGCTCGACTTCTGTGGACTTGTTTCCAAACCGTCTTGCTATACTGCACGTTCAGTACACCATGGCTATTTCTACCGAGGAACCGATCGGCTGCCACGACCACAATAGGATAGGCCGTGGGCCTGGCATACAGCTACACTACAGTTACAACTTCGCTCTCTGTCGTTAACGGTTACATTTGCATGACTTTAGTCTCCTCTCTCCCGACGACCGCCTTCGCAGACTCTGGCTACAACATTCCGATTCTTGTTTACATTTTTCTGGTTCTGCAGCGTTACTTTGACCAGCGGCTCCTATCGCCTGTCGACGTTTTCACATTTCCTTCGCTGCACCACGCCGACCACTCTGTTATCTAGCATTCACAATCTGTAGACTTCAGTCTTTCAGCTATTATTAAGCTGTTATTCAGCCTCGGGCTCCCAGACCCTTGGACCTACTAAGGAGAGTCTCGGCGACCGAAGCTCCGTTCAGAAGTTTTTCATTCATCGGCAACACCTACCTCCTGCTTCTTGACGAGAACCCAGCTGATATCTCTCGGATCCTCCATTCGGTCCACGAATCGACGTTTACTTCAGCTTCCAGCGTTCAGAAGTTTTTCATTCATCGGCAACACCTACCTCCTGCTTTTTGACGAGAACCCAGCTGATATCTCTCGGATTCTCCATTCGGTCCACGAATCGACATTTACTTCAGCTTCCGTCCCCTCAGTCCCCAGGCCACGGGGACTGCAATTACATAAAGAAACGTTCACATTCACCGGCAACTCCCATCTTCTGTCTCCTATTTCTGGCTGACATGAACCTAGCTGTTACTTCCGGCCCTCCAACAAGTCCACGAATTTACTCGTACTTCCGTTACGGTCCACGGCTCCCTCGGGCCTTGGTCTAAGGTCCCCTAGGGAACCGCAGTCTCATACCACGCCGCTCTACGGCCGCAGTTGTTAGCCAGATAAAGCTTCTTTGACTAAAAGTGACAGAAAGACTACAGATAACCATTCACTTCGCAGTCCAGATTCTTTCACTGTGACCCACTGGTACCAATTTGTTTTCTCCTAGCAACTACTTCCAAAGACAGCCGCTTCCAAAGGTGACCACTTGGTTTTCTTCTATCATAGGCCTCGCTTTCTTCACGCCTCATCGAGACCGGTCTGACCTGATGCTGGACGACTACTTGACCGTCAGGAGAACCGCAACATATACTTACCTGTACGAACCGAACCTCAGATCGGCCCCCCATCTCTTTCTGTAGCCGCCCTTGCTAAGCCTCATTGCCCTGTACAAGACAGCGACGCTGAACCGATTGCTCACACTTCCCCTTTAAGACAATCTCAATGCACATACATTCGCCAGCCGCCCCAGCCTACGCAAAGCTACCGGTCTCCCTGTCTCCTTCTGGCCCCCCCGATCATCACAGTACAGGACGAGGGGTCTCTCCAGCATGACCTCTAGAAGGACTAGGTCAACCGGCTCACTGCAATGGAGCAACAAGCTCTCTATACTTGCTTCTACCTGCTCGCCTCTATGGTACGACTGTCTTCACCATCTGTACGATCACCCAACATACGCCATGGTCGCTTCCACCAGCAGTCCCGCAAGACCAAATCTACGACACCTGAAGTCATGTCTCCTGCAGTCCCAGTTACTGTCTCCTCACAATTTTCCTGATGCTTCATGAAAATCTTCTATTAGCTCGGAGTATGCTTCGGTATTACCTACCTTCTACATACGGCCACACGGTCCCTCTGCTTTTTCTCTTGAGCGCCTTGCGATCCTTGGCCAACTACATCTTGTACCGGCTCCTCACAATCACCTGCGACATAGAAGTCTTCCGGTCGCCAGTAATGTTACGATTGTCTAGCCACCACCACCTTCAAGAGTTGCATTCATTTATCTTCCGATTGCCGGTCGCCTCTGCGACCATCGGCCGCCTTACCAAGTGGGCTCAATGACTATTCCTCATGTGGTGTTCACAATTTTTCACACAATTTATTTATCTACGATCATGCAAGTGTCTGAACGACTGTCCCCTACGACCATCCAACCCCTATCGCTTTGCGGACAACTAGCCTTCTGCTACCGACTCTCTGTCCTTCTTGCCCCTGGACGTGCACATTTTTCAAGACTTTCGTACAAGCACCTTGTATCTCTTGTACCCTTCATTATCTACTTCCAGGACACGACCGGCGTCCTTCCTGCATCCAGGAATTCAATTCCTATGAAGTCCTTCACAAGGTAATGAGAAAATGGCATAATTACATGCCAACAATTTTTCGTTTTACCTTACCCAGAATGCGGTCGTCGTCCATGATTCCTCCACATTCCTTGTGTACGGTCCGGACTCTACTATAGACCTTACCACACCTCCACGGTCGCCTTACTCCACCTCGGCCGCCTGTCACACAACCGACCAGTTCTTCTCCTGTGAAAAATTCTCCGGCTCTATTCCTTGATAGACTACACTACTCCTCTGTTCCCCGGTTCACAGGGTCTTTAAACTCCGGGACGGCCGGCTTGTAGCACAGGTACCAGTGGTCCTTGATGCCCACCACCAAGTGACGAGTTCTGCTATATAAGGAAAAATCGGGTAATGTATGTTTTCGACGGCAATAAAAACATTGAAATACCAGGGTATGGCCTGGTTGATTTCTGTTTTTGTTGCCTAAGCGAAAACATGCATTACCTTCACCCACCCGGCCTCCCCGAAGGGACAAGGTAGCCTAATGGTTAGTACGACCATTTCATGTGCAAGAGGTCCTGGGTTTGATCCTGACCTCAGCCACCCCTGGTATTTTTGGGAAGAGAAGGGCCCTGTGATACCTCGTGCTCATGTCGATTGTGGCATGTAAAAGATCATTGGAATTACCTAGCAAAATTGTCCCTCTCTCCTTCTGGCGCCATGGCTTCGGTTGGAAGTGCGGCAAACTTACAGCCTGGCCTCCCCTCTGTCGCCAAATTAGACCCTGAGTGGAAGAAAGATGAAGCCAGCTCTATTTGGGCGCTTTATATAGAGGCATGCATGGAAGGGAGCTACGAGCATGGCAGGGAAGCCAACTTTTCATCGCTAGGGATTGAGCCGTCAAAGGAAGGATATGCTATATAAGGAAAAATCAGGTAATGCAGGTTTCGGTTTGGCAACAAAACCAAATCAACTAGGCCGTACCCTAGTATTTCTACGTTTTCATAAGGAACTTGCAATCAATACTTACACTAAAGCAAAACCATACAAAAACCCCATATGGGTAAAGGGATCCATCAAGTTTTCGCTATAGAAAGTAGTGATACCAGAGGCAAAATGGCTGCCACCAAGATTTCCATCCCTACCCTGATCACTCAATCTTAACAGACACCTCAGTGTTGTCAGTTAACCCTTTAAGCGGGTCGTTAATTTTATATCTGTAGGGCTAACCTGGACGGGACTCGAACTAGCAACTTGGAGCTCTTTAACTTGAGGCACAAGCCTCTACCAACTCGGTCTCTAGAGTCGGCTTGTGAAGGGAACTTAGTATTGTTGTCGTGTTCTTCATTGTTGCCCATCTCTGCATAGTCTGGACTCTGTTTTTAATACTTAATCCTTTGGACGAGTTTGGCTTGGGCATACCACTTAAAAGATTAAGCTTAGAGTGATCACGGTTCGGACGACAAACTTGGTGGCAGCCTGATATCACTACTTACTATGGTGAAAATTTGATGGGTCCCTTTACCCTTATAGGCTTTTTGTACGATTACATCCTACCTAAAACTTATTATCCGAAGTTAACAGAGAAAGTCATCGTCATCAGAAATAAATTTTCACTACGAGAAGTGGGAGTGGAAATTTTGAAAGTCTTGCGCAAATGGCTCTCAGGTACGATAAAAAGGTTTTACCAACAAAATTTGGAAGGATTTATCGCAGGGTAGTCCAGTCAAATAGATCACAAGTTCAACATACTAAAGTCCTCAGCCGTCCATGTTGAGCTAACGCCGCCATCTTGGACACATGGCGCCTGAAAACTGTTTTTTCAATATATTTGCTTAACGGTTGCTCTGGCATGAAAATGTGTTCTGTCCAAAAATATCATATCACAGAAAGGTAAAAAAAAATCTTTAGGGAACAGAAACACAAGCCACAAGTACGGAAATTCCGAACAAAAATATGGAGTGCCAACAACACGTCAGACCGGTGGGGTGCTTTTATTTTACTGTCAGGAAATTTCATCTAATAAAGACAAATGATGCAAATTTTTAATTGGGTAGGTATTCTAGCAAACCCCCAGGTTAAACGCTTCCTTCCAGACATCATTTTGTTCGGAATTTCCGTATTTTTGGCTTGTGTTTCTGTTCCCTAAAGATTTTTTTCATTTTTGATATGCGATATATTTTTTGGTGATGATAGTGCGCTGTTACTATGTCTTCAGCTGATGATTTGGATTCGTCCAATGCCGCTTGTGTATTCTCACTTCGAAAACAGTAGTCTGGACTTACATCCACTGTGCAGATTTTGTAGCCCGACTTCTATTCAGTGCAAGGAATTTTGTTTGAAGAAACGTTAAAGTTCTCATCTTCGTGCACGGCAGCACAGGGATAAGCTGGCCCGTAATTGTGCCGCCGCCGCAAACTGTGATTTGGCCCGTTCTCCATGCAAACGTGCAACTGCAAGTGTTAAATCGTTGTCTGTGTTGCCAACCCCTCCTAAACTGTGTCGGGTTGGGGATTCCTTGGTGGGGAATGTTTCCCATAAAATAATTGTTCCTTCTCATTTGTCGTTGTCCGTGCGATGCGATGTAAATATGGCTGCCGAGTGCTTGCTAAACCCTTGAAGAAAGGAGTAGGAAATGTTGACAATGTGGTTTCTTTTGCCTGGAAAATACTATACCTGTTAATTTTTGCATTTATGCTCTTTTTACCTTGAGATTTCAAACTGCGTCGATCCGCCCACCTCTCCTTATAATAGTGCACACTGTTAGCGACAATAAGTGCCAAAACATTTCAGTTCCGGCAACAAGCTGCATATTGTAGTTTCCAAAACCACCGGGAGACACTCCCGGAAGTGAAGACTAGCATTGATGTCATCATCAAAATGGCCACCATGTGACGTAGTAAATATGTATTACCTCCGGAACTAAACGATCAATCTTAACGTGCGAACCTATTGTTGGAAAAATAATTTAATTTGCTAAAAGAAATACCAGAACAACGTATGTCATAAATCTATTATTTTCTGCGTAATTTGAAGGAAAACATATTATGAGTTCCTCAAAATGGCCACCATACCACATACTAAATCTTGTGTATCTTCGGAACTAATAGATCAATCTTATAGTGTAACTTCTGTATCATTGGAAAGATAATTTAATTTGTTAAAAGAATTGCCAGAGCATTGTTGCCGTATATTTGTTTTTGTTTAATATGTAGAAAAAACATATTACAGCGTCATAAAAATGACCCCCATGCAATATACTAACATGTAATATCTACGGAACGAATATATCACAATTGTCCTGTGACCTGTTTCTGGAAATCATATATATTAATCGTCTACTAGTGTTGCACGGTATTAAGTTTTTGCTAGACGGTACGGTACGGTTCTGAAAATGGCGGTCCACGGTAATATCACGGTAGTTTAGGAAATAATTTTGCGCTGTTATCCACTTGAGCACAAAAGAATCAAATATGGCTCTTAGCATTTAATTTTTTTACGAAATAGCGGAACTTCGCTTTCATCTTGATGGGACGCTGCGACATCGACCATAAATACAAAATCGCTTGTAAGCGCTTGTTACTGAAGAGCTGCTCCCTCCCCAATCCCCCCCCCCTTTCCGCACTGTGGGCAAGCAGTGGGGTCGGATTTCACTCACTCGTGCGAATTTCGCACTTTTGCATGTACCTTCGTCAGCACCATAATTACGGTAATACCGCTGCTACGGTAATACCGTGGTGCAAAAAAAGGAACGATACTGATACCGTAATTTTTTTTTACCGTCAATACAGTGAGTACCGATTTACCGTGCAACACTATCGTCTACTGCGGCAAACTTTCACGAATTTTGTTCCTGCATCTCCTCCGTTAGTATTTGGTATGCGAGGGTGCGGATGGTGTTTATGGATAGCTACTGTGATGTAGTTTTGCACCTTACGTCAGAATTTAGATTGGTCGTTCCATTCCGGAGCTACGGGCCCCGAACGAGCAGTTTCATTGTTTTAAACATTGTTATTAGGCAACAATGTAAATCAGCAAACGCCAGTATTAAAAGTTCCCTTTGGTGCAGACCGGAAAAGTCGCTGGTGTGTGTTTGACTGAAGGCACTGAGAAATCCAGCATTCAGTTAGCAAGTAATCCCATATTTAAGTTAATCCTTTGAAACAATTCACTTCGGTAGCGCGCATTGCCCGCCACACACACTTGTCCTGCCACCCTCTCTTGCACCCCCGGAAAAGTCGCATGCGTAGGTTTGACTGAAGGCTAAAAAAAGCCCTGAGAAATCCAGCATTCAGTAAGTAAGTAACCCTATGTTTAAGTCAATCCTTTAAAACAATTCACCTCAGTACCGTACATGACGACATTGTTGCCGCCCACTTAGGAAATAAATGCCTTTCCATCGTATCAGGCTGCGAATTTCGAGGCCCATTGGGGGGCCTCGAAATTAAGAACCAATCGTCATTTGGTTTAAAGTTGTCCACAGTCCACGCGACAAACTTTGTAGCCCGCTTTGGCACCAGAACAATATCCAAAAACGAACCCAAAAACGGTGCGGCAGCTGGTCTGGTAAGTGGCGACATCTCTTAGAAGACTTTGGAAAAAGTGTTATAACCCGAACTTGTAGTCCAAGGATGTCAATAGACGGCAACATGGCAGGTTTGGTAAGTGGTGCCATCTGTTCGAATTTGAAGGCGAATCCCGTGAACAAATGGCATGACAGGGCGTCGACTCGATTATACGACGGAATGGCGTGACTGGTGACTTGGCCGCCTGCTCCGTATTATATACGTAGATTTTCTGGTGGTGGGGCAATATTTGGGGGGTCATGGCCTAGCACCGTCACTGGGTGTGGGGAGGTTCTTATAATAAACATCAATTTTTTTAGTGTGCGCTAAACAACAACTCTTGGTTGGTGGCAGTGGTCGTCTGCGGTACTGGACCCCCAGCTGTTAACCAAACTGGAAATGAGCAGTCCTTCACAGTTCCTGTCGCCACGCTGATACTGAAGGAAAAAGGGCAAAGAGGATGAGCTCATTGAGTGAGCAAAGCAAATGAAAATCAACGTTTGTCATCCAGCATGCACAAAACAGGCATAAAGAAACTTAATATTGATGAAGCATGGAATTAAACATGAGTGACAGGCTGCACAATGCCAAACTGGAAATAAACAGTTCTTCACAGTCTCCGTAATAAAAATTCGGTGTTATCACTGTAGACAAGAAGGTAAGGGTGAAGAAGGTTTTATGATGGAAATGGAGACATGCTGATTGAGTGAGCCCAGTATACCAAAATACCCAGTTACCCAGTATACGCAAAATACTGATTAAAGAATTTGGCATATACACGTTCATTACACCCGCCCGGAGGACGGGCTTCCTCTAGTATAATTTAATTTGCCAAAAGAACTGCAAGGACAATGTATGCCTTAAGTTGCTTTTGTTTAATTTGAAGGAAAACATAATAAACACATAATTATTGCCACTTTATAAGTGTAATTAAAGTTGTTTTATTCTGCCTTATGCTACCTCTAACGTATTCAATTGTGCTGCAATTGATTATATAGATAATAACAAAGCCTTCAGTACATCGGCGAACTCATTCCATGGAACAGGTATGACTCTTTTTTCACTCACCAGAAGGTATGTCTGTGACAACCAGTCTCAACCTAGGACAATCGAAGAAAAAAACAGGTAGTGGCTAGAATGAAAACTTTGTTCAAGCCTGTGTTCCAACACCAGGAAGGGCAGACAGCATTCTGAAGTCATCGCATGTAAAACAAAATAGGTACGCATACAAGGTTAGCAATCCAGGCCTTCATATTTTGCAGAATGAGGTTATCAGAATCAGGGCCATTACATGACAGTTCAAACAGTCGTTTAAGGGGAAGCAACAAGGTTCGGCTGAATTGATATTCTGGGATGGATGACAACAAGGTTGGCAATTTCCCAGGAAAAACTAGTTTTGGACAGGGCACTGGTAAATACCAGCTAGTGGGAAAACTGTTATTTTTTATAATTTTTTTTTTTATTACATGCATTTTTAAAGTTTGGAGCCTAACTGCTCATTAACGCTAATAGTAGTACTCAGTAATTTCTGTATGAAACGAAAATTCAAGTAACAGAATGTAGTGAACATAGAAACGTTCATAAAATAAGGGGAACCCCAATAGTACTGTATTTGGTTCTGGTTTCTCTTATTTGATTTTGGGGGAAATTCCCCCGGGCAGTCCAGTCCAGTTTCTCCGTTTACAGAATTATGAGAATTTTTAGCAATTCAATTATGTTCATTTTCCTATGTAAACGTTGCATCAGCAAACATATTTGAATCTAATCTTTTGAGTTGAAGACACTTTTAATGTAACACTATTTAATTTTTAAAACTAATATATTTATATTTTACACATGATTCACCTATTTTTGTCTTTAACTGGGAAAAAGTAGTTTATCCCGGGGCGGTAAAAACCAGGTAAAAACCACCCCTAGTAAATACCATGCCAACCATGGATGACAACTGCTGGGGTAACGTAGGCTCTATAGACTTGCAAGTGTATTAAGAGAGGTACGAGATGTCATTATTAAACAATGACTTTCCTGCACACTTTCATGTGCCTGTGAAGGCTACTGCTCAAGTTTATTACTGACTGACACACTGTTAGCATACGACACAGCTTTAATAATTTACCGTTTCCAAAAAAACACATATAAAGCAGCAATAATTACATGCACATTGTTTTCCTTCACATTAAACAAAAACTAAAGTATTTAAGGGATACATTGTTCAGGCATTTCTTTTAGAAGAAGATTAAATTATTTTTCCAACGATAGGTCGCAAGAAAAGATTGATCGATTAGTTCCGGAGATAGACGAGATTTAGTATATTGCATAGACACCATTTTGAGGACGTCATAATGTGCTTTCCTTCAAATTACGCAGAAAACTAATCGATTTACGGTGTACATTGTTCCAGTATTTCTTTTAACAAAGTAAATTACTTTTCCGATGATAGTTCGCACGAAAAGATTGATCAATTAGTTCCGGAGATAATTGAGAATTAGTATATCACACAGCAGTCATATTATGTTTTTCTTCAGATTTATGGCAAACGTTGTTTTGGCATTTCTTATAGCAAATTAAATTATCTTTCCAACAATAGGTCACACGATAGAATTGATCAATTAGTTCTGGAGATAATAGAGATTTAGTACATCGCATGGTGGCCATTTTGAAGACGTCATCACGGCTATACGTTTTCACTTTCAGGAATGTCTCCCGGCAGATTTGGAAACTACAATTGAAGAGAAGAAAACCAAGGAGGAACATTCTCCCCCCTATGCCACCACTCCAATGGATCTGGCATTCGAGCCATTGTCTTTCCCCGACTACACCAGCACGATGCATTACACGAAACTTCACAAGAGTCGATGGTCTTCCCCTCAACACTTGATGTAAAGAAGAGAAGAAAACCAAAGAGGAAGATCCCCCACCCAGTGCCACCACTTCAATGGAGTTGGCATTCGTGCACTCGTGCATTTGTACAATCCGGCCAAACCTGGTTTTAACATCACACGTAACTTGACACTTGGTGTTAAAAAAAAAAAAAAACCGGCAACTTTCCATTCCACGCCTGTGCCTCATGACCGTAACTTAGCATGGTCCTTAGCCCCTTTTCTGGTCTTCAGACGTAACCAGGCATGTACTGGACAACAACACACTGCTACAAGCACCCCTCTCACAGCTGTTGTGACACGGCACGGCCTGTGGCCCTCGGCACTCTGGTCATTCGACCTTCCGAACGTAACCTGGCACGTTCTGGTCACTGCCATCAACCACTGGCTAGTCTCAACTATAACCTGGCACATGATGAGGGTGGGAGGATCTCCACCCTCACTCCGATCGTAACATGGCACGATCGGATCTGACTACGCATGCAACAGCGTTCCCCCTCAGGCATAATCCTTGGCAACAGACATGGCTAGTCAATACTCGTAACCCTGGCTGCATCGCCTTGGGCACCACGGCAGATCCTCCTGGACCCATTCAACACACTTCACCCTCCAGCCCTCGTCCCGTCTCAATCGTAACCTGGCACATGACGAGACGCACTCCAGTCTCCTAATCCACACCCTGTCTCGAGCGTAACGTGGCACGTAAAGAGAGACATGCTCGACTGATGTTCCTCCACACATTGGTTGGTTCAACCATGACTGCTTGTCTATCATAACCTGGCACATGATGAGACACACAACGACTGCAAATCCTCACCCTGTCCCGATTGTAACCCGGCACAATACGAGTCATGCAACGACGATGTGTTTCATCGAGCGAAGCTGTTTCCCTGAGGTTTCTCAGTGCTCAGTAACCACCATCGTCGGAACCCAACTGCACAACTTTATGTGCAGGTCTTCCCAAAGCGAATACATGCATTCACTGGCCAAGATGGTACTACTGGCCATCCCGCCAGCAAGATGACAGCATTCACACTCGCCGATGCAGCCTTTCCAGGACGATGGCATTCGCATTCCTCACTGCACCGAACTTCCAAGAAAACGGCATTCACATTCATCCCCCCATCGTACCCCAATTTCGAGATGGCTGACGTATTCGCATTCGTCGCTGCAGCCCTTCCAAGATGGTGGCATTCGCATTCATCAAGAAACCGAATTTCCAAGAGCGGCATTCGCAGCTGCAGCCTTCTTAAGGCGGCACTCACATTCGTCACCGCACCCCTCCATTTTCAAGATACCGTGATTCGTATTCGCATTCGTCGCTGCACCCTTTTCATGATGTCAGCATTCACATTCGTCACTGTAGCATTTTCAAGATGGCGTATTCATTGCTGATGCAAGCTTGGAACTGGCCATGTTTATGTGTAACAATCTCCAACCGGAACCTGATGCATTGGCCACCAGCCTGAACAGAACTCGCCATCTCACAAACGTCAGCCCAGCTGCACGCTCAGCTGTGACCATTTCCTGCGTTTGGAATGATATTACAAGACGCTGATGTTCTCAATGCTGCAACTCGCCTCGACCGTGGTCAACTCCTATGCATCAAGTGAACACTCAAGGCTCATGTCGCTGCTCGTCTCATTCAAGGCCATAACCCACGGAGTGAAGTTTAAAGACGCTAGACGCTCTCAATTCTGCAGCTCATCTCGATTCACATCAAGATATCGAGTGAACACTCAAGACGCATGTTGCTGTTGTCTCGCCTGCTCGCCTCATTCGTGACTATAACCCACATTCTGAGCGACGTTTCAAGACGCCCGATTTTCTCAACCCTGTTGCTCGTCACAATACTGGTCTACACCAACACATCGAGTGAACACAAAGGACACAAGTGACTGTAGTCTCGACTGTCGTCTCTTTCCTGGCTATAACCACGTTTGGAGTGAAGTGCCAAGACGCTTGACGTTCTCAACATTGGTTTACACCCACTTATCGAATGAATACTCAAGAAGTAAGATGCTGCTGTCTCGACTACTCGTCTTTTATGGCTATTACCCACATTTTGAATGTTGTCTCAAGACGCATGACGTCCTCAACTCGACTGCTCACCCACACATCAAGTAAACACTTAAGCGCACGTTACTATTGTTATGACTGCTCGTCTCATTCGTGGCTAGAACAATCGCTTTGAGTGAAGACTCGATAAACTCGATTTTCTCAAAATCTACTGCTTGCCTCGATTGGGGTTGACACCCTCGAATCAAGTGAACACTCCAGACGCTTCCCACTGTTTCTCGACTACATGTCTTGTTCCCAACCATCACTCACATTCTCAGTTAAGATTCAAGACGCTCAATGTTCTCAATTGTTCTCAAACACGAAAGTTGCTGACAATACCACTACTCGTCTCATCTGTGGCTAGAACCCACATTTTTTAGTCAAATCTCAAGACGCTCAACATCCTCATGCCTGCTGCTTGTCAAAATCATGGTTAAAACACCTACGGTTCGAATAAAGGTTGGACGGAAGCCATTACTACACCACCACTCGTCTCTCCGTGCCCACAACCCTCGCTTAGAGTGAAGTTTCAAGACGCTTGACATTCTCAACTCTTCTACTCATCTTGATGATGGTTAACACCTACGATTCGAGTGAAGATTACACGGAAGCTGTTGATCTCACTGCTGCCCGTCTCACCTGCGATTTTCAACCAGATTATGAACAAAGCTTTAAGACACACGGAGTTCTCAACTCTCCTGCTCATCTCAACACCACCAAGAAATCGAGTGAATAATTGACTAAAGTTGTTGCCCGCTCAATGGCTCGTCCCATCCGTATCTGCAACCCACGTTTCGAGTGAAAATTTAAGACGCAAGACATTCTTCCCAATCTGCAGCTGGTCAAGAGCATGGTTAAAACTTGTCAACTCAAACGCATTCCCTGTCTCCAGGCTGGATTGGAACATTATCACCAGCCAGAGCCAATGGCTGCACTTATCATTGCAATCACCCCCAAGGACCTCACCAATCGACCAAGCGACCACGGCATTTGTCCAACAGACGTCCATCGCCTCAAGTCCGGCTGCATTCACATTTGCACTCATCTAATGATGTCCATGCTTCCCGGCATTCGTCCCACTGCTACAAGCGGCGGCCCCGTGTCATACACCATGCTTTTGGCTTCCGTCAGAGGTTTCACGACCCGACCCCCCCCCCCCTCCCATCTGAACACCGAATGCTTCCTTACCCGGCATGAGCTCTAATAACATCGTTTGACCAAAGCAATCCGAAATTCCAAAACATTGGCCTTCAAGAATCAGCATTACGTCCAAAATCAAATCTTGGAACCCACTTCAGCCGCAAGGGGACGTTATTCCCTAGTCGATGACCCCAGGCTCCTGGAGGACTTTCGAATCACTGCTCGCCCCACGTTATCAAACTAATGTCTTACTACACCATCTGAGGACAAGCATCACCGAACCAGTGACTATCTAAACGTGAAAACGAATGTAACCTGCTCCGCACAGGTTTCCAAACAGGAATTCAACAATCCAAACTGGGGATCCCAGCTCACAACCCTAGGGAACTCGTTCAGAATGTGACACCTCCCCTGTGCCCGGATCGGGAGGGGCACGAATTGAAGCGTTAGACGAGTCGATGCTGTATTTTTGATGATGATTTAATGAGATGAGTTTACAGCACAAGAGAGCATACATTCCACGACTCTCTCTCTACTCGTTGCTAAGGAAAGTAGCCTTAGGGGCTCCATACAGATAAGGGCTGGTAGCAGGTGCTCCAAGGAAGGCCAGGAAGTGTCATGGTAATGGCCCTGAGGCATGTCATCATGACAAGCCTCCCCCCCCCCCCCGAAGCGACTGCCCCAGTCTTACAAAATTGTTGGGATACAATTGTTTCAAATCGCGGTAACAGATTTCGTGCTTTTATAAACTAGCATGAAAAAAAAAAAAAAAAAAAACCTTTTTAGACCAACACGGAACATTATTTCGAAAGAAGCATATTGAACAGTCCGCGGCAAAGCCGACTTAATCCATTTCACAAAATTCACACTTGGTTACATGCGCCAAACGTCCGTGCACGACTTAGTCCACACAGTACACTAGAAAATACACACTGGAAAATGCACACTTGCGTGAAGTACACGACTTAGTTCATGACTGAGCGGTATAGTCCAAAAACGTCGAAACACCATGGCCAAATTCTTCCAACTGAAGATCCGTCATAGATACTACCACACCAAGAAGAAGGTCAAAGGAAACCACCGGTAAGAGCCAACCACAACACTTTTTCGGGCACGACACAAACACAACGCCAAGAGCGAGCCAATTTTCATACAAGCGACGCACAACTCTCTCCACAAAGTTTTCGTGCAAGAACGCGGTTGCTCACAATCATTTGGCGAGACCAAATTCCAAGTTCTTCTTTCCAAGACACTTCAGGACCTCCTTACAAAGCTCGAATTAGCCAATCGGCCACAACTTAGTTCACTTCAACCGCCATCCCACAGAAAAAGAAGTTGTAGGATTACATCGAGTTTGTGCTCGACCACTTATGGTTGCACACATCCACAAAAGGCATTGAAGCCTCCCGTAGGAGCCACACGAAGTCCGCTTTCCACGCTGGTGTTGGTTTCTGGGTTCGCTTTGGTCTGGCGGCTAGTGCAGTGTCGGTTGGCTCTTCTCCATCATCGTTATCCGATTCTTCCGAACTTCTTGACCGTTTTGGTCACTAGTGCCGGCAGTTTCCTGACCCGTTCCACTGTCAACGTCCGTGGTGGCAGCAACATTCTCTGGGAGTTGGCTCCTCGTCGGAGTTCGAATGACTGAAATCACTTTCTTCTAGGGTTCGACCGAGTCCGGGTAAATACCCGACCCGGTACCGGGTAATGCTATTTTTGACCCCGCTTGGACTCAATAAAAATTCGACCGAGTACAAACAGGCTAATAATTATTTGTTAAATATTATTTTTATTTTCATATACCTTCTGGACCCCCTACAACTACTTGCACGAAATAGATATTCATTAATGTGCACAGAAAAAAATCAGATAAATTGCTTTAATAGTTTCAGAGAACCAATTAATCTGTGTTACGGGCTGTAAACGAACTAAAATAGAAAATCTCCGTGTTGAGAAAACATGTCCGTACGTCGGCGATAGTTAACGCTAAAAATCGTTGTTCCCACCTGATAAGCGATAGTGTGAAGGTTTATAGGCTCCTTTTCCATTTTAGTTGTACATCGCAGCTGCTGTTTTAAATTTTTTAATGTTGTGAAACATCATCTTTCTCGTGATTTTCAACAACGAACTGAACATAAGCGCTCACGTGAAATCCGAAGCGCGCCATGGCGGCCATTGTGAAATAGCCCGTCAGCCAACGAGAGCGCGCCACATCAGTCACGTGGTGCCAACTGGCCAATGAGGAAAAGCGATCTTCCAATTGCTTTTGGAATGGCAACTTAAGACTGCCTGAAACAGCCTCTTACATATTATTTGATTGGCCAATGCCAAACGGGCATCAAGAAAATGTGTTGAGAGGCCCGGATAGACGGAAATTCCACCTTTTCAATGAACCCAAGATGGCGGCACCCAGTCAAATGGTTTGATCGTTACCGCTGTCGAAAATGACCAGTTTTTTGTTCTTGAACTTCGGAAAAAGGAATGAACACCACATTTTTGCAATTTTTAGTGAGACTGCACTCAACTAAAGTGCTTTTTATAGAAGTATAGACATCGTTAAAAAACGTTTTGTCTACAGAAATCGATGCATAACATAAATCGTGTAGCGAATTTCAGTTTTTCTCATGTTGATATTTTGGCCGAAAATTGAATTTTTCGACCCACACTTCCCCATAAAAGTTTCGACGTATATATACGTCGTTACTCCACTTGGGCCACATCGTTGCTTAAAGGATTAAAGCCAACAAAGGCCTATTGTGAGACAAAGTAACCAAAATGCATTTTATTTTTCATTTCACTTTATTATTAAAAAAATAAGAATTGGAACAAAGAATTGCTGGTCAATTTAATTTTTGACTTCACTTTATTTAATAATGTAAAGTTTATAATTAAAAATTTTTGGAGAAAGAATTACTGGTAATTGACAGTATTTTAAAGTTGGTTTCATTCTTTTATTTTGCTTTCGTTCATTGTTATACTATACGCAATACAAAACTGGACGAAAGCAAAATGAAAATGACTGAAAGAAAAAAAAAGAACTAAACCAAAGTAAAAAAAAGCTGCATATTAAACATAAAGCAAAAATTGTAAATCTACGACCCGGTTTTACTACTCGGACTCGGCTCGATGGGTATTCATAATTACACGGACTCAGCTCGGACTCGGTTTTTTTGTTACCCAATCGATCCCTACTTTCTTCGTTATCGTTAGGACCTATGGTACGTGGATGGAAGTAAGGTTCCATATCTGTGATGTTTACTGTCCTGATGTTGTCCTTGTTATTCGTAGCCATGAATCGATACGTGACTGGAGACACCTTCTTCAAGACACGGTAGGGCGCTTTGTATTTAGCGCCGAGTTTTGCCGTAAATCCCGCTTGAGCTTTCGATCTTGCTATGGTTTTTTATCTTCACCAGTTGCCTGTAAAGGATTTTACTGGTCTGTGTTTCTTGTCATAAGCACGTTTTGCGTTCCTCGCTGCCTCCGCAAGATGAGCTCGGACGAGATCATGCGTCTTCTCCAGCGCATCGTGATTGCGTTCCCTATACTCTTGTACGGTTAAGCTGGAATCATTGGCAGGTAGACTAAGAATCTCCAGAGGGTGACGAGGATCTCTGCCGTGCACAGATAATAGGGAGTTTCCCCAGTACTTGCATGAGGTGTTGTTCGCATCGCGTACTGCAACGCAGGAAGTAATGGACCCCATTTCTCTTGATTTTCGTGAGTGAATGCTCTGAGGCAGGCTTTCATCGATCGATTTACCCTCTCCGTTGCATTGGCTTGCGGGTGATCGTGGTCCTGTTGTGCTGTATATCAGAGACTTGCAACATCGCCTCGAACATCTTTCCCACGAATGACATCCCATTGTTGGAAACCACGTAATCTGGAGGACCATTGTCAACCACCACTGCCTGCAAGAACTTGGTTGCTGCAGTCTTCGCCGT
Source organism: Lithobius niger (assembly GCA_023313725.1). Taxonomy (NCBI): domain Eukaryota; kingdom Metazoa; phylum Arthropoda; class Chilopoda; order Lithobiomorpha; family Lithobiidae; genus Lithobius; species Lithobius niger. Next base: position 91,514 of record JAHWFP010020235.1, read on the forward strand.
TGTAAACCTGGTAGGTACCAGCAGACATACTTGGTATAGTAGTCGACCATACACAAGATGTACTTGTTTCTGGCTTGCGTCTCGGGCAAAGGGCCAACAAAGTCAATTCCAACCATCTGTAAAGGGAAGCTAGGAAACACTGGTTGAAGGTTTCCCGCTTTATTCGTCTGTGCCACTTTGACGATTTGACAGGTAGCACAAGATCTGACATAGTTGGCTGCATCGGAAAAGTGTCTCGGCCAGTAGGCTATTTGACGAAGCCTAGCTAGTGTCTTAATGCCCAAATGTCCTGCTTGACGATGGTCGTGGCATCCATGTAAATAGGTATGACGCAAGGATTTTGGAATGAACAAACGAAGGTTTCCATTCTCCGGCGCAGTAGGGTCTTTGAAGTACACAAGTCCCTCTTTGTCAAAGGTGTATCTCTCCATTACTTGCAGAAGAAAGTTTCCCTTCTCCTTCCCTGCTGCTTGACTTGGCTTGAAGAGAGTTTTGATCACCCTTGCGATCTACGGATCGTTCCTCTGTTCCGTCTTAATTTGATCTTTGTCGTGAACGTTAACAATTGGATCATCCCGTAGGAATAACCTCGGCGAAAGGCCTCTCAGTTCTGCAAACTCAGAAGCGGTATCGTTTGGAGGAAGTGCATGTCTTCAGGCGGGTTCCTTGAAAGAGCATCAGCCACTATATTCACCTTGCCAGAATGGTGCACCACGGTGAAATCGTACATCTGTAGCCTGATGGCCCGGCGTGCCGTGACACCTTGTTGTTTGAGAGGACCCACATCAAAGCTTCATTGTCGGTGATCAACAGAAAGTGTGATCCCTCGACGTAGTGACGCCACTTCTCCACGGCTTCTACCGCTGCGAGTGCTTCCTTTTCGAATGTGGTCCAGGCTTTCTCGGAGTCTTTCAACCAGCGGCTGAAAATTTCAATTACGACGAGACCTTGGTCCGACGCAGCCGACTCGATGATGAATTGCTCGTGAAAGTCTGGTAGACCTTGGAGTTCAGGAGGTCATCTTTCAACTGCTAGAAAGCTGCTGTGTGCTCCTTCGTCCAGACAAACGGTTCGTCCTTGTTGGTTAGCTTGTAGACCGGCGCTGCCGTCACCGCGAATGATCCAAGGAACTGCCTGAAGAAATTAGTGAACCCCAAGAATTCTTGAACTTTCTTCTTCGAGGTCGGACGAAGATAATTCTTCAATGCAGCACGATGCTCTCTTGTGAGTTCCAGACCTTTGGCTGAAACCTTCAGACCAAGTACCGATACCTCCGGTAAGCAAAAGTGACATTTGCTCCGTTTGAGCACGAAGTTGTGTTTCTTCAGAGTTTGAATGTGCTCCTGGACGGTGCGAGTAGCCACTACAATGTCATCGATGTATACGATGCACACCGTACCGATGAGAGGGCCTAAGATCTTCTCCATGGTACTCTGGAAAGCGGCACTCGATGTCTTGAGGCCAAAGGGCATAACCTTCCACTTGAACATCCCTTTATGGCAGACAAATGTAGTATAATCCTGCAAATCCTCAGACAGGGGTATTTGATGGAAACCTTGCTCACCATCGAGGACCGACACATACTTGGTTACTGCCAGAAAATTGAAAACTACATCCGATCTAGTCATCGGGTAACCATCAGATTTAATCTACGAGTTTAATTTTCTGTAGTCCAAAACCGGACCATAGCCTCCGCCATTCTTTTTCTGCTTCAGAAAGAAAGAAGAGCCCCACTCACTGATGGTTGACTCAATCCGATCGCTGGTGAGTAGCTCGTCGACCATTTTGTTGATTTCTTTACGAATCTGTGGGTTCTCCTGATAAATGCGTTGGCATTTGGGTTTGGGTTCATCGTGAAACTTGATAGTGTGATTATGATAGTCAACATGTCCTGGCTTGCCTGGGAATTCGTCCTTGTGTTTGTCCAGAAAGTCTTGAAGAAATCGAACTGACCGTCCGTCATTCCATTGAATTCTTCTGTTCCATGGGCAGTCTCCACTCTCCAGATAGGGTTGCCCTGAGGCGTGTGCTGGTTAGCACCCCGTTGAGACAGAGGAAAAACAAAGTCTTCGTGTCCAGGGAAGTAGGCCGTGTCATTAACCCAGTCGATCCTGATGTTCGTGGCTTTCAGAAAAGACTTTCCTAGTATACATCTACAGGCAAGAGCCTCATATACCTTGAATGACAAGTTCAGGTGCTTACCGTGCAGTGTGACGGGTAGATCAACTGGTAGGCTTCATGATGTTGCCGTCGGCAAGCTGCGATTCCGGTCCCTCGTAGGGTCGAGTCGGAGCTTCTGGCCAAATTCACTACAGAAAGCTGCTTAAGATAGCGCAGTCTGATGAACCTGAATCTAGTTCCGCGTAGAAATTCGTCTTGTTTACCGTAATCGGAAGAGTGTGTGCAGGTGAACTCACTACACTTGACTTGAGAGGTCTCTCTGCTTTAGGGTTCGGGCATCCCCGAGTAAAATGTCCAAGCTCGTGACAGTTGAAACACTCCTTCGTTGCTTTCCTGTTCGTCTCTGGTCTAGCCCCAATGTCAGACTGTTGTCCTTGAGCTTTGGCTTGAGCGGCAGGCGAAGTGGAAGAAGTCGAATCCTGATTTGCAGCATCTTGCGCGACCACGGAGAACTTACTTGAGTTCGAAGCCGGTTGGTCATTCTTGCTACGTTGGCGTAATGAGCTAGAAACCCCTTGCTTCTGCATGGGAGGTTGCGAAACTCTGGAGTGGTCTTACGTCTGACTCGCTGAACCAGTCCGTAGAGTGGGAAATCGCATGCTGCGAGGCATGTCCAAGATGGAGTCAAATAAAACGTCTAAAGTCTTTACCCCAGCATTGGTAAGGAAATTCCTGCAACGGTCATTCATTTGATCCACTATCATTTCCACTTCGTCGCGTTCGTCCCCACGTTTCTTCATCCTCTTAAACTGTGCGTACATCTTGTTGGCAAAATCGAGAGGTGATTCATGTCTTTCTTGCTTCCAGCTGCCCATAGCAATTGATCTGTCTTGATTTTTCTTTGGACGCTTGTAAGCCATCTTCAAAGCTGCGACGATTTCTGACCAAGTTGAGAGTGGAGTGCGACGTGCGCACCACCAAACTCCGTACTTGCCTTTCAGATACACCGTCATAGAATTGCGTAATGCATTTCCTTCAATTTTCCTGTCTTCTATGAAGATTGACATTTCGTCTATCCATTCCAATAGATTCGTATCATCTGTCAAGGGTCTTAGTTGCATGTGAAAGGAAGCCAAAATCGAAGCTTGAATTCCAGCTGAGCAGGAATGGTAAAGGGTACTAGTGGCTTGCACCGAATTCTCACTCTTTTATCTTCGCTATTTTGAGAATTTCCCAGAGTCCCATCCGCTGACTGTGGTGCTCCACTTTCCATCGTTTGACATGCAATTGAAACTTTAAAATTGCTTTTATTGCCTCGACTGGGAGGAAGACTGTTAATTCTGAAATACTGGCATTTATTTGCTTTCCTTGCGGAGGGGCCAGGTTCAAGGGATTTTGTGAGTGCGAAGAATTCGCATCAACGTCTGCAATTGCCTCTTTGCCGACCGTGTCGCCACCACTCAGTTATTCGCGCAAAGCAAAACGTGATTCCACATCTTCTCTCAACTCTAAAACCATATTTCGAACCGCCAATAAATTCGCCTGTAAATCTTCCGAATTACCTTCATCTTTCTTGGCACTCTGCAAAGCCTCAAGCTTTAAATGCAATGGTTGCAATTGCTTTTTAAGTAAATCTTGCAGTAACTCCGTGGAATTTATTTTGCTCTCGCTCGCCGACATTTCCGAAATATCGATTTGATTTGGCTTGAAATCCGAGCAACGCGTAGCAAGCAGTAAGGTGTCGCCATTAGGTGCGATCGCCACTTCAGCGGTAAGGTGTGATCGCCACTTCAGACTCAACAAAAGAGCTACTGAAATTCTCAATAACTGATTCAAAACTTGCGTGAGCACGTCTAAAGGCAGATAGAGTGGAAGCTATGATGCTAAAATGCAAATTTACTGCACCAAAATCATAGTGCTCCATGAGATTCTGTTTGAAATCGCGTAACTGCCGATTCTTAAAACGATGTTGATAGCACAACCTACGATCGACCAAAAAAATTATTTTCTGGAAATGGGTTTGAGTGTCGCTATGAAATTCTACCCAACAGTCTTTGCGTGCGAGAATAAGCTTAGCGCGCGAGTTGCCTTGACAAATGTTGCTAAGTGTCAACCCAGAGGGGAACCGACCTGACAACAGCGGTAAAGCTAAATTCCAACAACAAATTAACACTTTGCACGCCTTCAAAACAAATAAATGGAAAGGTCCAAGACTCATTTAACCTTCTTGAAGGAATAAAGGTAAAGCAAGCTTCGTGGAAAATGCGTGAATTTTGAATTCGTTCATCTACTACGTTGGCAACCTGAAAACGCTTGCGGCAGTTTCGTGACATCAACGAGTAAAGAATTCGTAACAACAAATTCCTTCTCAATTTCCTTCTGCAAATGCCTCCACTAGCATCCGAAAAGAACAAGGTAAATATTCTCATTCAATATCAACTTTGCAATCGCTCACAAAAATTATGAAATCAATAATCTGCCAAGCCGCCATGGCGCCTATCGTGAATTCTACTCAACGCTACGATACAACTTCCTAAAACCATGCTTGTAGGAGTTATACTTTACGATCGTGCTCATCAAAAATTGCTAGAATCTTCTACACAGTTCGTAAATGTCTTTGATCCTACTCTGATAGTAATTTTTAGTCTGCCAAACCAACTAAATTCAACATACCTACTGCACTTGCGGCGTGTTCGCCAAGCCGCCATAGCGCACAAGACTTGTATATTTCTTCGTTTCTGCCGTGGTTGCAAAAAAAAATGTCTCCAAGTCTTGGTGTCTGATCGGGAGGGTCACAAATTGAAGGGTTAGCCAAGTCGATGCTGTAGTTTTGATGATTTAATGAGATGAGTCTACAGCACAAGAGAGATGCTGCTCGAGCATCCATTCCACAACGACTCTCTCGTTGCTAAGGAAGGTAGCCTTAGGGGATCTATAGAGATACGGGCTGGTAGCAGGTGCTCCAAGGACGGCCAGGAAGTGTCATGGTAACGGCCCTGAGGCATGTCATCATGACAAGAACGTGCCCGCCACCTATTCGGACGCGGTATACTGTTAATGCAAAAATTCATTTTAGCAGTCATCGTGGCTGAGCGGTGAGAGAGCTCAGCCTGGTTGCCGGAAGTTTGAGGAGCTGGTCGGCCCTTGGAAAGGGAACCTTGGCAAAGTCCCTGCCAAGACTGCCGGCCCGGGTAGCGTGAGAGGCTACCATGCCCCTTCAGCAGCTATGGGAACTATTCTGGCCAATCTTTTGGCCCGTACGATGATCGGAGGTTTCCCGGATCGAATCCGCGGGTTGGCACCTCCTTTTACCAGATATTTCTTCTTCTCTAAAAGTCTGGTAATGTTCAAAATTGAGCCGGTTCAGCCATACAAGCATTCAATTGCTTTAGCTGACTTAAAGCTCAAAAGAAATGAATATAACAAAAAACAAACAGGGGGTAGTATTTCCAGAATGAAGCCCCCCACCCTACCTCCCCTCGAGTCACCTTCTGACAGATCGAGAGAGAACAATAGATGCGAATGCTTTCGAGCGAGCTCTATTTATATGGAGGGCTGCGCAGGCGCAGTTGGTTTATGGAGCTGGGCGGATCGACACAGTTTCAAGGTAAAGAGAACGTAAATGCAAAAATTAACAGGTATAGTATTTTCTTTAGCAAAAGAAACAAATTTCAGCAGGCCTTCATGGTGGGCAGCAAATTTCACTTTTTGTTGGAAATATGGGTAACGTGGAGAAACATATCTGTATTGAATGTGCAACGGTAAAATTAATGAATTGTGGTAAAGACCTTTCTAGGTCGTGTGATCTGCCGCCCGATGATCGTTAGGTTTCGCTCCAAGAGGCTTTCGTCTCAGTCACCTGGAACGAAGGCTGTTGGTTGTAGTTAGAGAGATGACAGTGGATCGCCACAGGAGGTTTGTCTTCATAGTCATGAGCGCCTTCGTCAATCTTCTTTATCTTCTTCCGCTTCCAGGCGTCGTAGGGTCGGTTTTGGCCTTCGTCGGCCTTCGCCTCATCGTGACATCGTTCTGATCGAGGATCTCCTAGAATTAACGATTCTTGCCGCCACTGGGATGCTGATCGTTGGAAGTTTTCCCATCTCGGCCGTGAACTTTCTCCCAGACGTCCGTCTTTTGCCGTTCTCGAATGCCTTGGCCGGAAAGAAACTGTCACCACCGTCGGCCTTCGCCTGTAAAGCTTGTGTTGAAGAAACCCATGAAACCCATGAAATCCCATGAAATCTGCCAAGCCTAAAAACTCCAAAATACCAGTATTACCTGGTTGATTTTGGTTTCTATTGCCTGTTGACAATTCGCATTACCTTTTATATAGCATTCTCCTTCATATAAAAGCCGGAGCGGTATGCTCACATTTTCTGACCTCTACTGTGCCCAAATGGCAACAAAAGGGGAGAAGGGCGGGACCAAGGTAATGTATATTTTCAACAGGCAATGGAAACCAAAATCAACCAGGTAATACTGGAGTTTCTAGTTGCCTTGAAAATATCCATAACCTTTTTTATAGCAATCCCATAGACTTTGTCAAGGCAGCAGGCACCATTTGACTCAAGTGCCCTCAAGTAGCGACCGGTTCCCTTCACAGAAAAGTTAGTGTGTAAAAGGGGTCAAGTATACGTCGGGCAACAACGAATGGCCCGATACGGTAACGTCCCCCCTCAGCTTGATGGGACATATCTTGGAGATAGTGGGACGTGAAGACTGTGGGATGTCTCCAGGACGCAGCTTCCATTATGTCAGTGATGGGAATGTTGCTGTAATGACCCCTGGATGTGGCGATTGCACTTAGTTCTTGGGCCGTTACTCTGATGCCTTCAGAGACGCAGTTGATGTCGAGTGCTTCATAGGTCTGTACGATAACACTCTTAAGCCAAGTGGCAAACATGAAGTCGTACCAACTTTGTTGCTAAAAGGGAGAAATAACTCAGAGTGTCCTCGTCGTCACCTAGGATGGTTGATAGGGAAGGAATGATAAAGGGACGAGTTCGTTCGTCGGGTTTCTGAGTCTTAGCACGGAACGATGTTCTTGGCGTCAGCGTTACACCAGTGTAGTCAGCCAGAAAGGGCCTGTAATTCGCTGCATCAAAGGCAGGCGGCTAGAGCCACTAGGAACACTGTCTTCCTTGTAAGGTGGCCGAGTCTAAGAGAGCTCCTGGGTTCGTAGGGTGGAGCCATGAGTGCTGTAAGGATGATGGACAGGTCCAATCAGGGAACGACCACGTCCTCGTCCTTGGGAACGGGTGATGCGGAACGTGGCACCGAGGCGGAGCAGGGTCTGATGTCTTTGTGACCTTCCAATCTTCCTTGGATTGGTCAGGCTTGGAGGACGGGACAAAACATGGACGTCAATTCTAGCCATTCTTGTTGTAACGAGGCTTACGGGAGATGTCAAGGTGAGGGGCCACTTTAGGAATCAATCCGCGGAATAGGGATTCTGATTCACGGATGGGCTGATTTCGGAGAAGATGACGAGTTGAATCGTGATGGTTAGGTGCATTGTTCAGAGCTATTTCTCGTAAGAGGAGCGTGGAGTTGAATAGCGCGCGAGTGAACCAATTCATGGCATGGTAGGTAGCAAAGCAATTATTCCTACAAACTTGATTGATGAGGAACGCCAGTTGGCAGGTGTCCTCAGGAGGAGAATCCGTGTAGAGTCTTTCACACAGTGCGTTAGCAACAATGCTGAGGACGTCCGCCTGGGACGGAGCACGAAGTCCAAGGCGGAGGATGCGGTCATTGTCACGTAGGACGAAAACAGGAACCGCAGCTCTTCCAGGAAGATAGAGTGATGAGCCAAAATCCAGTTTGGTACCAGCGGTAAGGAATTCCGACTGAGGGTAAGTGTCAAAGTTTCTTGGATTGGCCGTTCCTTCCCCGATGGGACGGAAGAAGTAACTTTCATGGCCTGGACGAGGTGGAGGCAGATCTTGATCTAATTCGAAAGGCGTTCCGTTACCGAGGAGGACGCCGCCGGTCCTGAGTAATGTGGTGAGAAGTGTTGTTGATTGTCCCAACAATGGTGGCTGGTGTGGGAGTTGGTCACGCAGGCCAAAGCCAAAACCAGTATCAAGGCCACGGTTCTTGGAGACTGGGTCGGAGGTAGAGGAAGGCTTGTATAGGAAACAGTCCGGAATGATCCTCCTCAACAGTCTTTTAACAGTTCAGGAAGCGGAATCTCCGAGGGATCAGGATCCCCATTGGAACGGAGGGCCAGGATGATCTGAAAGGGACAGGTCAGGTGAGTAATAATAATCAAAGTCGTCGTCCGCGGGAGGAACGGGTGGAGTTGGCAAAGGAGCTGGCGGAACGGAACGTGGAGGCGGGTTATCCGGAACGGTAGAGGGAACAGCGTCCTCAGTAGACGGACGGTGACGCATAGGGATGGAAGCAAGCTAGGACGAAGTATAGGCTGAGACTGGTGCCTTCCGTTTAAAAGTTTGGAGGGAAGAGTCCATAAGAGTATGCACTTGGGATGAGGTGAGTGGATCGTCGGTTCGCTGAGTGGCGGGACGTCCAGTTACCGAAGGTTGGAAGGAATGAAGACAAGTCCAGAGGAGTGAGTTGCGGTCCTACGGAGGAGGCCAGTTTAGCAGCAACTTTCCGGGCTTTGAGTTGGAGTTTAAGGCAAGCATACCGTTCAAGTCACGTACGCAAGTCACGTACGCAAGTCACGTACCAGCGGATGCTGGCTACAGGGAATTGGGGACGTAGCTGCAGTGTCGCAGGACTGGCAGGGACGGCTCGGAAAGAAAAGGATTCGGAGGTGGAAAGCGCTTGTTCCAACGAATCCTGTTCAGTTGTCAGTTCAAGAATTTCAACATTGTCTGCAACTGGCAAAGCCTGAGGGGACGCGAAACGTGGAGTATGGGACAATGAACCGTCCTTCGGCGTTCCTTTAGCTCATGGCATGGGAATGGCGTTACCGAGGGATACGGAACGTAGAATGAGGAATGCAGCGGGAACGAAGTGAACAGCACGGTGGCTAGAGAAGAAAAGGTGAGCATACCGCTCCGGCTTTTACATGAAGGAGGCTGCGCAGTAGGTAGCAAACTGGAAGGACATCTTCGATTTAATTTCTCTAAATTGAACAGCATTTTGAGAAGGAGAATGCTATAAAAAAGATAATGGATATTTTTTCAAGGCAACTAGAAAATAACTTAGCCAGCCAGAAGAAATAATTTTGAAGAATGCTCCCTTACACATAGCACAAAAACATTCCTATATTAAGTTGTAATTTGGCCAGCAAATAATGTCAGCGGAAATTGGTGGAATTTATTTCTGGTTAGCTTAAAATTAGTAGAATTTTTTGTACAAGCCGCTGAACATTGAAAAAAGTACGGCTTCGGGACTACCTGAAGTAAACTGTTACATGGTTCGATCTCAGACCTCGTCAAAGGCATGGCTGCCGTTATCACACAAAATCGCTTAAATACCAATGTTTTGTAACGAAATAAAAGCAGATATAAAAAACTTTATATACTAAAACACACTTTAAAAAAAAAAACCTCCGCTGTAGGTTGACGAATGTAAGTTGTAGAACTTCAATCATCTCTAAAACTATGATTTTTTTTCATCTTCATTATAAATTACTTGCACAAAAATTACAAATGTCTAATTATGTTAAAATATTTACAAGTTTCTGAAAATCAGTCTTACCTACAAAGCAAAATTACACTTTCTAAATGCACCAAAGTGAAACAAAAAAAGAAATACACGTAAACGCTAAGTGATTTTCAATAATATCGCACCAAATGATGAGAAAATAAATCATAAACAGTTGCAGCAAAAGTTAATTAACAAAACTATTGACTTCAACACGATGTATCAGTTCGATCTGTTGCTGGGGAAGAAGTCTGCATACTTTGCTGTGCTTGCCTCAGCATCTGAAATGAGTTACAACCACAGTTAGAATAGTCATTTGGCCGTTAGCCTACAGGCACAACACACAATGAATACATAAGTGTATAAATGATGTAGCTGCAAAATACTTCAAATACCTATGGTACGGACAATTTACTTTGGTTTTCGTTCATTTTCAGTTTTTCACTTACTTTTGTAACGCAGCACCAAAAAGTATTCCAGTTTCTTCAAACTAGCTAATTTTCAATTGTCTATACTGGTATTCTTTCTCAGGCTTGGGCGATGTTGAGTAGCACACAAACTGTCCTACTTCCACAACGAACATGACGATTCAAATTCTCCACACCTCCTACCCTTTCCTCATTGTATTAACTTTCCAGGTTGCTGCTCTAATAGGGAGAAACTTCTTCTAATTCGTCTCAATTTTTCACTCACTTCAGGGGTCATTATTTCATTAATGTGGGGTCTTGGACATTCATAAGCTTGACTGTTTTTTCCTGGCAGTGCTGAATAACAATTGCCTCCTAGGTGCGGAGGTGTGCCTCTTTGAATGTGTTGGATTTTAGCATCAGTCTGTGGATGGCTATTGCGCTTCTTTTGTCTCTTTGAGGTGGCTTTGGCATGCTCATTGATCCTTTTGCTAATTTTTCTCTTCGTCTCACCGACATAACCAAGAGTCACTACACGGTATCCAATAGACTGCCCCAGATGTGGTGGGCAGCTTTCCATCATTGTAGATCTGTTTTTACCTCTTCTTCACTCTTCTCGCTTTTATCATCTTTTTCTCCGTCTACCCTTTCCTCCGCGCTCGCATTTTTCGTCCTACTTCTGGTCTGGTACTGGTGTTCCACTTGCATTGGGGCTACAGCCGCTCTGTCATCCTGTTCTGGCTCATGCTGTTCCGATTCTGGTGCCCTATTTTCGGTTTGTCTTTCATCTAGGATTTTCTTGCCGAGCCGAGAAGCTTCCGAATATCTTGGGATTGCGGAATACACAATGTATTCCTAGCCTAACCCGCTCACTACCCCCAGACATGTAGGTCACTACCTCCACGGGCCTATCTCCATCGTTTTTTTCTTTTACTTCCTATCTGAGGAGGTCCTTCCAAGCTTTCGCTATTTTTATGGCTTCATTGAATGACCTTTGAAATCAAAGATAGAGGTCCTATGAGCCATACTAACATGGCCTTTAAAAGGGTTCCTGAAGGGTTTCTGAAATAAAACGGAGTATTTGTGCTCGCCAGTGTTGGCAGAGATTGTGATGCAGTTTCTAGACGAGTACATTCGTGGATTCGTCCCTCCTTTTTAGTCTCCTGTAAGCCGTACCGGCTGAGAAGACTATTGCAACGACTTTGTCCGTCCGTCCGTCGCTTTTTTTCAACTTAGCAACGGTACCAGATAGAGACGACCACTGTTTACAACGTTAGATTCAGTGCCACAAGTTAGTAAAATAACATGGCAAATTAAAACATTGTTACCACCTTATAGCTAATAGACTTCTTCAATGTAACTAAATTAAATAATAACATTTCATCGTCGAATTGAAATCCTCAGGATTTGTGCTAACGCAGCCGTAAAAACAAAAACATTTTAGCTTCGTTTAAAAGAGTCTTGTCACATTGTTGCATGAATGATGAGGCTTACGGTCGAACCAAATTCTCCATTAGGCCTATCTGCTACTTACGAAACTAAAACTGCAGTTAAAAAAATTAGGCCTAAAAAATGAAAATTAGATCTAAAATCACGTTACCATGGTAACGTCAAGTTTCTGTCCCTTTCCTACTACCACTGATCTATATACGTTGTGACACTGTAACTGTGTGCCCGGAGGCATACCGTGTTGCAAAAATGAATACGCTTACTGTATACAATCCAAATCTCCGTTAGTTGCTACTTACGAAATTGAAATTAAAGTTGTAAATTAGGCCTAAATCCTGACAATTACGCCTAAAATATAAAATAAGCTTAAAAGCTAGCACATTTTTAATGGGCAATTCTGATGGTTACTGCTTTTAGATTACATAATAGAGACAGCTGTTGCAATGCGTGATAGAGAAGTGTGCCTCATTGGTAGTAGAAAACTGTACAGAAGACCGGATGCAACTAGGTAGCCGATGTAGCCGCTTGTTTTCGACTTGTTGCTACACAGAGCATCAAGATAAGCTTTAAACCATTCCATAATTTAAGCCAACCCACACTGGGCGAGCAATCCCCTACAGCTCATACCACCCTAGATTTCACCTTAGAGCAATTCTCGCCAATGAGCTACGCAGGAATTTAGAGAACTCGTCCACCAACGAGCAGCACTTAGACATCTGGAGAGAACCAAAACCAAGTACCTGCTACTCGGATACCCATCTGCGTTGATCAACGGAGAAACAAAAAAGGCTAAGCAGAAGGCGCGTGTCCTCAGGAGGAATGGAGATCGAGGAGAGAGGGAAAACAGGCCAGGAGAAACTGTGACATACTTAACTGGATGAAGTTAGGGGGTTCACAGAGTGCTGAGCCAGTAAGGGGTCCGTTGCTTCAACCGCTTCCCACCGAACATCAAGAAGCTGCTCTGGGGCAAGGTTGAAGAAGCTGAAGCTGCAGCAGAACACGCTGAAAGAGGAGAGATAAGCCTCCTAGTTCCCCACTCACCTTCATGTCGATGAGGCGGCAGGTGCTGATCCGTCCCACAGATAAAAAAAAAACCCTGCTCCCCCTCCCACCCCTGTTCCACTGCCCCCAGCACGCCTGCTCACCAGGAAATGTGCAGTTTACTGCGTTCCCTGCAGTGATTGCGATGCTAAATACATCGGTGAAACCCGGAGAGAGCTGAGCTGCAGGTGAGGGTCAAAGAACATGTGGGAGACACCCTGAATGGAGACGTTAAAAACAGCGTAGCAGTCTACCATAAAGATACCCAACACATCATTGCTTGGGACCAGACTTCCATCCTTCTTAATTTTAACTCTCTGCATGACCCCCATCTTCGAGCACTAGAGACTATAGCCATTCGCCATTTATCAGCAACAGAGTGTCTCCCTCAGAATTTAACTGGACCAACGTACAGCAGGATTGACCAGCTGGTAAAGGCGCAGCTGACGACAGGGCTCAGCAGACAGTGGTCAAGCCAGTGCACGGATTTTAAATGCAATGGATTAGTTTTCGTTACCGAGATGTGAACTTGTGAGTGCAGTGATATTTTTCTGAAGAAGGTGATCGCCTATCACCAAAAATTTAAAAGAACTTGCTGCTGTGGGTTCGAAGTGTGTGGTAAAGTCTTGTTGATGTCTTCAATTTACCACTGTAAACGCTGGTTGCCAGTATTTTCGTAGTAAATCTCGGGGCCACAAGATAGAATTAGTTGTTCAAAAATCAAAACTTGATTATTGAAAAGTTTATTTTAGTAACAGTCGTTAATACAAAGCCTGGAATGCACTGCTTAGTGATGTTGTCAATGTAGCTACTCTAAAGCCAGACTGCGATAATTGGATCTCTCGGTTTCTCTCGAGATTCAAAGTTTTCTTACCATAACGACTGTAATGTTGAATTAGCGTTATTTTTTTCGAAAATATATTCATGTATTAAATTTTTTTAATGTTATTAGTTACGACGCTGGATTCAGTGTGGTAACGACGCTAGTTTCGTTTTGGGCGCGGCATTCTTTGACTTCCGGTCTTGCCGTGTAGTGGCTCTGGTATCGTCGCTGACGTTTTGGTGGTGGAAATTACGAACGAGTGCTTAAGATGAATAACCACATTATTTTTCTGATGTACAGCAGGTTCGGCGGTTGTGCAGAAAGACGTTTTTTTCCGACAGTGTAAGTTAGGGAGGTGGCCACTCTCAACTTAGCTACAACGCACTTGTCCTTCGTTAACCTAAAGTTACTGCCATGTGAACCCAAATGAAGCAGAAGAACGCGAGTATGAACAACGCCATAGTGGACGAACTTGTCTGTTTGCAACTTGCCGTTAGTCTTGGGTCTCACTCGTCACTAGTCGAAAATTTCAGATGTCGTTGCAACGCCGCGAGTTAATTCCACGGTAGAAGTATCGGACTATTTCAAATTGTTGTCGGAGTTCTTGTTGCAAGAAAGGAGCGTCCGGGAGTAGACGAAGGAACTGTTACTTTTCTCAGCCCTGTGTGTGATAAAGCCGTCTCCGTAACTATCAAGTTTCGCCGGGTGTAGTTGCAAGGTCCATATAAGCTACTGAACTTTGACAGCCACTGCGTAATGAATTCTCCTAAACCACGACTCCTCGTCATATTGGTCCGTGAGTAAAACTAAAACTGACTAACGTCGGCATTTAACTTAAGTTGTGGAACAACGGTGCTCATTAACGCCAGCCATAAAAACCGAAACTGCCAAACGTCTATCCTTTAAAGCGTCGTATTTATTATTTTGCGTATTTATGTGTGTTCATTTGACAGTAATTCCTAAAGTTTGAAGATAGGAAAAAAAAAATTGGTTAAGGATAATACGGCGCTTGTCTCCAAAGTAAACAATATATACTGGGTAAAAGATAGCTGTGCTTCCCTATGGATTTAGTAAGACGTTTCTGCTCATTTGAAATGAACACGATCATTGGATAAAAATTAAGCTGAATGAAAGAAATGTGCTAGAACCGCAATACTGGTATATTTTGAGAAATTGTGAATATTTATTGGAAAGGAAATTATAGATATTTTTATCTTCCTTTCGTTTTGGAGGAAGCTAGCCTATTCCCATAGTCCAATTAATTGCAAACCATAGGTGAAATTAATTCAAGGTAACCTATAGAGAAATGAATTGCCGAAAGTGATTTAATATTTAAATCCGATTTAAGCTTTTACATAGCTATTGGTGTAAAAGGGGCAATTTAACATATTAGGACATATTTAACATATTAACAGATTAGGAATATTTTGAAATAAATGTTTATATTTTTGTTATCTTACGATTCTTGTGTATGAAATTTTGGTCTCTGCAAAACATGATTGAACCCGGGAGATATTTTTTTGCGATAACATTTGAATTAGTGAAATTTAGGTGTTACACTGGGGGCCTGTAGTCCGGTTATTTTGAATTTAGACCTGAATTTCAAAAATAGTAGCCTAATTCATTCTTTTGCGAAGTTTGGAATTTATTTGAAATGAGATGTTTTGAATTGGGAATTAGATTTAAAGCTTTCAAATCAAACATTTTTGGATTAAATATAGGTCTATTTTGGGTCTGGTATTTTTTAAAAATTTCTGAATTTTTTACGAGACCAGGAATTTGTTTGTGAAAGTGTTTGAATATGCATTGTGCATTACGCAACATAAGGTTTTTGCTCTTGCTAGTGAACATGTCGACTGATCGTCGTACCCCTTTAGGTTCTCCTTTAGGTAATCCTTTGTTGCAAAACTTAAATTTCCAAGTTAATACCCCAATATTGGTACATCAGCAAAGTAGGCAAAGTATGAGTCAAGGTAATAATACCGGGGATGTGCCTCAAATTTCACAAAGTACGGCTCCTGCCGCGAATGTTCAAAATCAAACAATTCAAGTCGATTTGGCTGAGTATATGCGACTTCTTACTATTGAAGCCAATATGCAAGCCACAATGGGGAGTCAGGCATTAAATGGCCCATTTGTGGGCGCTACTACGCAGCCACAATTTACTACGGTACAAACTAATACTGGTTTAAATAGTCAGCCACCTCTTAACCCTAGTTCAGGTTTAAGTAGTCAGCCACCTCTTAACCCTTGTTCAGGTCCAGGTAGTCAGCAGCCTAACCTAAGTTTAGGGAATCAACAAACTAGTTTATTTGGCCAACAATCTAGTTTAGGTAATATTACTAGTGCTCAACCTAATGTAAATTATCCAGGTATAGGTGGGCTTACTCAAACTCAATCTACTATGGGTTATAGAAATGTTCAGGCACTTCCCTCAATATGGACACCTAAGTTTGAAGTAAAGCCATTTGATGGGGATCGTGTAGGACCTGGTCCCAGGGAATTTTTGCTTAGGGTGGAACAACTTCAAGTAGGAAGGAGTATCCCTGAGCACATATTCCTAACGAACGGGCTTCCTACACTTTTGACAGGTATGGCATTACAGTGGTTTATAGCTTGTCCACCACCACTGTCTTGGCAACATTTCAAAATGAGCCTTATGGTTAGATTTCAGGTGCGTAACCATGACGAAGTAGTTTTAGACAGGCTTACATTTAGAAGACATGTCGAAGGTGAATTAGTTGCAGACTATATCCATGATATGGCGCTGCAAATTCAGCAACTCTCTTATGCTATGCCAGAGTACGAACAAGTGCGTCTGGTTAAAAATAACATGGGTGCTGCATTAAAACTTATGTTAGGAACTAAATCTTACACCTCCCTGTTAGAAGTAGCTGCTGACGCGCGTAAAATTGAGGGTTTGTTAGACCAAACTGCTATTCAGGTATATTTGGGGCCGGCGGTACCTCAACAAGTAACATCACAAACTAAAGTAGCTTCTGCACCTCAGTCAAGTAATACAGGGATCGTAGCTAGTGGCACTAGGCCTAAGGATAATAGGAATGCAACCAAAACATGTTATAACTGTGGGGAATTAGGCCATCTTTCATTTCAGTGCAAGGTACCAAAAAAAGTTAAAGGGGGGAGGAAGGTTAATTCAGTCGGTAGCAATGATTTGCCACCGACGGAAAACCGGGATTGAGCTCTGGGAAAGAGGGTGGCGGGGCTCATAAAGTAAAACCCCCAATAAACCAAAGTAACTTTAGAATCCCACGTCCAGCCAATATGGCTTCTGTTCTCGTAAGGGTTGGTGGTAAAACCGTAATAGGCATTTGGGATGAAGCGGCACCTTATACTATAGTAGGCCCCGATTTCTTAGAAACCTTTCAGCTAAATGGGATTAAATTAAATGAGCTAGAGGACTCTCTCGTGTCTGCCAATTCTGCACCTTTGCCTACTCATGGTTGGGCTATGGCAAAAATTGAAATGCCAGGCAAAACTGTAGTCCACCCCGTAGTTGTTGCAAAACAGTTAGGTCACCAATGCTTGTTAGGTGGTGACATTAAAGGTCTGTATGGTGTAATAGTTGATGGAACGGACGAGATGTGGCATTGGAAGGATATATCCCTAACGTGCACTATCCTTTCTATAAAACGGAACAAAAATGAAAATTTTAACTTGTTAAAATTAGTTTTTACTATCATAAAAATACTTACCTCCAGTCTACATGCTAAATTCGTTTAATTTTGCTTTTCCCATGCTCAACCACCCATAAATCCTGAATTTATGAATTTCAACGTCAGTTGCCCTCTTTTCCCGCTAGGCGCGCTACCAGCGCTGGCGCTGCAGCCGCCTGCCTCGTGGGGAAAACCCCATTCGCTTTTTGAACCTTTCTTGTTCGTTAGCGGGGAGGCAGGGCGGGTTCTACTGGAGGTAAGTATTTTTATGATAGTAAAAACTAATTTTAACAAGTTAAAATTTTCATTTCTTACTATCTGCAAAATACTTACCTCCAGTCTACATGCTGACTTTGTCGGAAAGGCGGCGGGCAACTAACAAAGAAGGTTTAAGCACAAAGTAAAAATTTTCCACTAAGTCCAACAACCTTAATCAGTCAACTCACCTCAATGTGTTGTCTGGATGTTCGAGTCTCCTTTCTCTCTCGTTCTTTGGCTTTCGGCGTTATGGTTTTTCTGCCTGCCGAAACTATGTGATATGGCTTTCTTCTGGTGTGCGTTCCTCTCTCGTGTCCGCAATTCTCTAGAGCGCACTGCCAATATCCTTTCCACCCGTGTTCGTCTGTCACCGACTGGACTTCCGCACTGTCGTCTGCCGGTTTTGTTTTGACCCGGCGACCACGTGCTGTTCGACGACGCTACGCCCACTCTCACCACAGGTTTCCCTCAGATAATGCTTAATGAAGGTGTTCCTGCTCCTCCACGATCCCGCTGCTACAACTTCGTCTAACGGGGTCCCGCATCCGTATGCCCACGAGGCCGACAGTGCCCTGAGTTCATGTGCCCGAATCGTACTTGGGACGTCCGGGTGTTCCGGGCTGAGTTCGTACGCCCTCTTGATCACCTGGCATATCCAGCTTCCAAGTTTAAAGGGGGTTACCCGTTTGTTTAATACTTCGCCTGAAGTCGAGTCCACGTCGAGAAACAGCGGTGTGTAACCCGTTCTTTGTCTTACTGTCTGTATTGATGTTGAAGTCCTGTCAATGTAGTATCGGAGCGCTCTTATTGGGCATTGTGGGTCGCTGCTCCGTTCTCCAGACGTCTTCTTCCCCAAGGCGTGGATCACAACGGGTTTCTGTGCTACGTCTGGTCTGGAATTCTTCGCCTGGAAACAAGCCGGGAAGACCAGAGAGACTGAGGACCAGTCCCTGGCGAAACGAAGGAAACCATCGTCTCTAGCGAAGGCTGCTAACTCGCTAACTCGCTGCCGACGCCAGTGCCACTAAAAACACCGTCTTCTGAGTAAGAAGCATGGCATTTGCACCATGGAGTGGTTCATAAGGTGGTTTTGTCAAACTATCCAACACAAGAGGGAGATTCCATGTAGGGAACAACTTCTTTGTCCTCGGTCTCGCTTTTTCGAATGAGGAGATCATTTGCGAGATCCTAGGGTCCGTTCCGACGGACGACTTGCCTAAGCAGGTCAGCACGGAGTTTACTGCTGCCCGATAGCCCTTGATTGAAGTTGGGGAAAGGCCTTTTTGAAACAGTTCTTCCAAGAATTGTGACCATGCCACCACCGGGGGGTCACATGGGTCACAGCCTTGTTCAGTCGCCCACTTGAACCATCGTCTCCATTTGCTTTCATACATCTTAACTGTCGAGCTCCGGACGCACTGTAGGAGTCTGTTCGTGACCTCCTCTGAGAAACCTTCACGCGTCAGGTGTCCCCTTAAAGTCTCCACCCGTGAAGATGAAGCACCTCCGGGGACGGGTGGATCGTCCTCCCGCGGTTTTGAGACAGGAATCGGGGGGTTAATGGTAGATGAATCGGATCTTCTTTCGCCAGTTCTAGTAGGTCTGGGAACCACGTCGCGGCTGGCCACAACGGTGCAACAAGAATGTATGAACCTGAATCCTCTCTGATCTTGTTCAGAACGAGTTGGAGAAGGCAGAAAGGCGGGAACGCGTAAGCATCCATCCCTTTCCATGGAATGGAAAAAGCATCTGTCGCCCATGCTAGATGGTCCGGGAAGGGGGACACAAAGTTCCTCAACTGCGAGTTGTTTCTTGTCGCGAAAAGGTCGACCATCGGGGTTCCCCATGTTGCAAAAAGACCATGACACACATTTGGGTCGAGTTGCCATTCCGTTGTTGGCATTTCGTTCTTCCTGGAGAGCTCGTCGGCCCATACATTGAGCCTCCCTGGGATGTGTCTGGGTATCAGAGTGATCCTGAAGTCCTCGCAGAGTTGCATTAGTAGCGACGTCTCTTGCATCAAGGTTTTGGAGTGTGTCCCCCCCTCCCCGACGGATGTAGGCTACCGCTGTAGAGTTGTCGGACATCACACCGATGTTCATTCTCGAGATTTCTTTTTTCCAACAGTGAACTGCGTTCCTGACAGCTCTCAATTCTAACACGTTGATGTGTAGACCGCATTCCGCTGGCGTCCAAATTCCTGCCACTGTCCAATCTCCTAGATGGGCTCCCCACCCTGTGGATGACGCATCCGAGAATAGGAGTAACTCCGGACGTTCTTCCTTCAAAGGTACACCCACCTGGAGGTTTTTCGTTGACATCCACCATGTCATGTCTGGAAATTCGTGAAGAAGTATCACGTCGTTCCAAGACTGCCTTGGGTTCCATTCTTCTTTTCTGAACCAGTGGATGGGTTTCACTCTCCACCGGCCCAGTGGTACCAATGTTGCATTGGAATCTAACATACCGATTGTCGATGCGAGTTCCTTTGCTGACCTTTCCGTCCTGGTGTGGAGGTTCCGTAGTGAGGCTACTGTTTTCTCCACTCTCTCTTGTGAGGGCCGGACCTTGCACGTTACCAAGTTGAAATCTACCCCGAGGAACACGAACAATTGGCTGGGGGTAAGTCTTGACTTTTCCCAGTTTATCCCCAGTCCGAGAGCATGAAACAACTGCATGCACCTGTTCATCTGGATTATAAGCATGTTTGGCGACAGGTGGCGGAGTAGCCAATCGTCCAAGTACGCGTGTACTTTTATCATCTCCTGGTGTAGTGTCGCGAGAACAGGACGCAGGATCCGGGTGAAGACTTGCGGCGCTGTAGACAACCCGAATGGTAGGGTTGTAAATTGAAACGATGTTCCTTCGCACAGGAACCTGAAGAGGTGTCGAACTGCGGGGTGCAGTGGGACGTGGAGGTACGCGTCTTCGAGGTCTAGAGAGACAGTGTATTCCTTGCTCCGTAGTGCCTCGCGAATCCTCCCGATTGTCTCCATCTTGAATTTCTCTTTCTGTATATGGCGATTCAGCAGACGAAGGTTGAAAATCAGCCGGGTCCCCCCGCCTTTCTTCGGGATGACCCTCACCGGGCTCCAGAAACCTTTGGAACCTGGGGGAGATTCCTCGATGGCCCTTTTCAGAAGAAGCTTCTCCACTTCCATGCGGAGTTCCGGGGACTTGACGGTCTGACACGCCATCCCAGGTGCCTTGTCGGAGAGCCTTGGAGACGAGATTAGGGGGGGGGTGATACCCGAACTTGATTGTATCCAGGATGAATGCATCGTCCGTAATCATCTCCCAGTTGCTGAGGTGTTTCGCCAGTCTCCCCCCCACCTGACAGTGAGTGGGGAGAGACTGCCCGGGGTGGGCGTCAAGGTTTGCTGCTGGCTCTCCTCCCTCTTCCTCGGGATGCGCCTCTACCTCTCTGTCTTCCCCCTTGTCCTCTGCCTCTCTGTTGACCGGGATTGTCTCGAAAGGGCTGCAGGTCCGTTCTCCTCTCTCCTCTCCCAAATCCCCTCTCCTTACCATCTTGGGTGTAGTGCGGGTAGTTGGGAAAAATCCTGCTTGAAGGCCTGGTCCTAATCCGACTCCCTCTGGCACCCGAAGTCCCCGCGTGGGGTGGTCTGGTCTTCTCTTTCAGTTCTGGAGCTAGTTGAAGGAGTTTTCCTCCGAACACCTCCGTCGACCCGTGAATTGGTGTCAACCTTAACTGTCCGGCAACGTCCGTGGGGATGTTTGACGCAGTTTCGAGCAGCGCATCCCTCTTCCGAAAAACCGAGTTTAAAAGGAGCCGCGATGACCAGTTCAGGCTGTCCCGTTGAAACGACGAGGCCCGTTTCATCATGTGAAGGCACTCCTTTACAGTTTGATTTTCCCTGAGAGAGGGTACTTCAGCTACGAGGTTCTTGAGAGCTGCCGTAGATGCGGAGTAGGCAAGTTCCGCATGCGAGTTAGCGCGAATGCTGCAACGTAGTAGAATCTCATCCTCGTCGAATTGTTGCATTGGTGTGCGGATGAACTGTGGGGTCCGTATGGTAGAGTCCAACTCAAGGTTCATTTTCTCTGGGAAGTACTCCGCCTCAGGGAAAGTAGAATACCGCTTCTTGGATGGGGCACCTTTTCCCGTTGATCTGAAGAAGAACTTTGTCATAGCCGGGTCGTGGGGGGGGAGAGGTTTTGAAATCGAAATTGGTTGTCCGCTCTTCCGCGTGAGAGATTCCGCGTTGAGTAACTGGCGGAACCCAACCGCCGACTGAGGAAGGTGGAGGGGCGGGTCCTTGGT
Source organism: Lithobius niger (assembly GCA_023313725.1). Classification (NCBI taxonomy): domain Eukaryota; kingdom Metazoa; phylum Arthropoda; class Chilopoda; order Lithobiomorpha; family Lithobiidae; genus Lithobius; species Lithobius niger. The sequence goes on from JAHWFP010020235.1 coordinate 113,192, forward strand.
CGCCCCCGAATTCGCGAGTGTTTCGAGAGGCGGGTCGTCCAGATTAAGTTCCACTGGGGTCGCTTCCTTGCAGAACCTGGTTTCCTTAAGGTGTTTGAGCACGAAACCAGCGAATTGTTTCCAATGGATGAGTCCAGGTCCTTCCTCGAAGGGGTCGTCGTTGTCGGTCGATTCCGAAGTTGGGGGGGGGGGGGGGGCGTGACGCGACCGATTCCCGCCACTGTTTTTCTTGATCACGTTGTTCATCCCCAAAGCTTTTCTCTTCCATGAACACGTTATCTTCATTGAACACCACCTTCCTCCGTTTTGCCTCCGGCGACAGGGAACCACGATCGTATTCCCGTTTGCGTGTAGCAGAGTCACTCCTAGCAAGGTGTTCTTGGTAGTAGTACTGGTCGTCCTCATAATCGCCTTCCCCGTCTTCGTCGTAAAATTCCTGTTCCCTGACAAGTGGAAGGACCGCTCTAACCGGTGAAAAATGGTGATCTGTTCGGGGATGTCCGGGAAAATCCGTGGATGTCCGGAGAAGCCTGGTGAACAATCGCGAACAGGCGAACTGCGATCCTTCTCGCTGTACATAGATTGACGTCGGGCTGGTAGATGTTCGCGAGGTTCCTGATCAGTACGAACTGCATGTGAGCTGCGATCCGCCTGTGAACTGCGATCGATGTGCGGCCTGCGATCGTCGTGTGAACTGCGATGGCCTTGCGAACTGCGATCGCCGTGCGAACTGCGATCGCCGTGCGAACTGTGATCGCCGTGCGAACTGCGATCGCCGTGCGAACTGCGACCGCCGTGCGGACTGCGATCCCTAGGATAACCGCGATCCGCCAAACTGGATTCAGTTCTACGTGGGCTGCGATCGTGATCGCTGCGAACTGGCGAACCGTGATGATAGATCGCCTTGCTGAGCACGGGATCCACCGTGTCAGAAACTAAATCCACACTACACGCCCTCCCGCTGACCCTTTTCTCGGGCGCGGGCAGGGCCTTTTTTGACCTGTGCCTTTTAACCTCACGTTGGACCTCCCTTTCTTCGGGTGTTGAACGTGTTTCCTTCATTTTTGGCACATTTTTATCCTGTCCGCTAACCCTTTTCTCGGGCGCGGACGGATTGGTCAATTTTTCGGGCTTGGAATTATCGTGTCCGCTAGCCCTTTTCTCGGGTGCTGACAGATTGCCCTTTTTAACAGTTGTGTTCTTAGAATGTTTACCTTCCCCTTTTTCCTTTCGTGATAATGATACTGCACTGTGGTGGGCTGGACTGTCCCTTGAACTAGCCTCCGTCTTTCCGTCGCGCGGCCTCGGCTTACTCTGTAGCGCACTGCCCGGCGAACCACCCGTCCGGATCGCCGGCGAACCCTTGCTGATCGCCGGCGAACCCTTGCTGATCGCCGCCGAACCCTTTGTCTCGCGCTCCTCAAGACATTTGACAAGTACTGCGGTCGATCCCTCTACGTGAAGTGATAAGTCACTGTTCAGGAGTACATTCTGCTCGCCATATTCCTTAATTGGTGTGTCCGATATTGGTTCCGAAATCACACGAGACTCGGTGTGGGAAGTCATTGCAGCACTGGCATCAAAACTGTTGCTTGAAAAACCTTGTTGGGCTATCAACGCGTTCACCGTCGATACAAGTCCCGCGATGGATCCTAACACCTCACCTCGAAACTCCCCAATTTTCGTGTCCACGTGAGATAGCACCGTAGTGCTCACTTTATGTAAAACTTTGTCCTCCAATTCGGCCGTCCGATCCGAGACGATCGATTTAGCCGTGTCACGGGCCGCCGTCACCATAGCCCCCAACGAACCATGCGGGTAAACAGAATTATCACCGAGTGGAAAACCGTCAAATTCCGATGACGAATCGGTTGCACTCACGACTAATTCTTCAATAAAGATCGGCGCCTGAGGGTCCTTGGCCATTTCAGCTAGTCTCCGATCGAGGGAAATTTGTTCTTTCTTTTGCTTCTTCTTTACTTGTTCAAGTTTTTTGTCGGAGCGTTTCCACGTCCACAGAATGCGCTTCACTGAGGTCGGGTTATGAGCTTCGCAAATATTGCATTTTTCGTCACCGAAATCACAAATCCTACACCTCCTGCATAAAGGATGGAGATCTAAAGGTGTTTTCTGGTGCGTGCACGAAGCGAAATCACCATCCTTAAGTAGTTCATTAAGCCTAGCAAGTTCGTCCTCACTATTGTGGTCGGCCATTTTTTTTTTTTTTTTTTT
>JAHWFP010020236.1:0-14624 GCA_023313725.1 Lithobius niger
ATCTTCGACTTTTGGTTTTGCGTGATCAAACTGTGAGTATAAGTTATAAACAAACTTTATTCATATTTTCAAGATTGTCATTCAGTTAAGTAATTGATTGAGATTGAACTATTTTTGCTAATAAATAGTTTAATCGATTAATCTAAAATGGTACTGTACCTTAAAAAATAAAATCCCTATGAACGATCAACGTTGATTTGATGTAAATCATTCTATGCAGGCAGTAATTCTTGCGGTAGGCCTAATCACAATATATATTTATACCTGAATTAATATTTTTTCGTCGTCAAAACAACGTGAAATTGCATCTGTGTGATGAAAATAGCGCTTGGTTCAAGCGAACGGAGGCTAATTCATTAAACAAGCATCGTTCGGCCGCCATCTTGTTGCGTTTGCAATCTGGGGATCCCGGGGAAATCCCTAGTGATGTACCGAATATTCGGTATTCGGCCTATTCGCCCAAAAATTCAAGTATTCGGTATTCGGCCGAATAGTGATTTTGGCCGAATACTGGTATTCGGCCGAATACTGATTTTGGCCGAATAGAGATATTCGGTATTCGGCCGAATATTTTTTAGTATAAACTTATGTATTTGTGTGAATGTAAGAACGTTTAGTTAAGCATTTAGTTTTTGGTTTGTGAGGAATTTTCTTCTGATATTTCTAAAAGATGAAAAAAATGATAAAATATTTTTAAATTACAGGTATTCGGTCAAGTATTCGGCCGAATAATTCGGTATTCGGCCTATTCGGACATTATTTGGCACAGAACCAAATAATTCGGTATTTGGTATTCAGCAGTTTAACTATTCGGTTGTATATTCGGTATTCGGCAGTTTAACTATTCGGTTGTATATTCGGTATTCGGCAAGTTGAGTATTCGGTTATATATTCGGTATTCGGTAACTTAAGTATTCGGTTGTATATTCGGTATTCAGCAAATTTTGTATTCGGTGCATCCCTAGAAATCCCCTTTCCCGCTGCCATCAACGTCACTGCTTTTTCCTCCAATTAACTACTCAGTTTCAAAATCCGTTGGTGCGTTCTGTAGTATCGCGACTTGCGAGCTCCGATTGGTTCATTTGTGGCACGTGGCATTGGGGCCAGTCATAATATGACGTCACACGAAGCGAGTCAAGGTCGCCTCATTGGAACTAGCGTTAGCGCGTTCTTTGTGAATGGCTGGCTAGGAGACAACGATGGCGGATCGCGACAGATTGCGGAAACGCTATCGACGATCGGCAATATTTGAGGCCATGTAACAACTTTACTTGCCCGGTAATAAAAATAGTAAAAAAAAAGATTTTGGAGTTGGTAAAAAATACTGTGGAAGAACAACCATTGGCTGTTAGCATTCGAAGATTGACTGGGTTCAGCAAGTATTGATATTTTCTTTTGGCCTACTCGGAGCTCGGAATTTGCCGGTTTTCTTGGCCAAGAGCAGTTCGGATAATCAGGGTGTTCGGATAATCGGGGTTCGGATAACTGAGGTGTTACTGTACACGTTTTACATTGTGTAGGCTACGGTTAATAATCGACAAATATTTACTTTTATTTGTGTAAAAAAAAAAATGTATTCCTATATTTGCATTAGCTATACAAATTTGTTAAGCCAGAAAAAGAAAATTCAAAAAGTTTGGTAGCGATCGGTTTGGTTAAATCGGATCGGTACACCAATCAATTTGTGGCTGATCGGATCGGAATCTGTTCGGTAGAAAAAATGCTCATCGGTACAGCCTTACTGGTAACAATACTGATATTGGTATCCACAATATTATTTCAAGCCCAATTTTATTTTTATCAACTATCCTAGTACAAAGTTGTTTTTTCTAAAGTCCAATAATAATTGAAATAAAAACAACAGTTAAAGATAGCTAGGGAGATGCTCAGTGATTTCCCGAGCAAAACACCGTAAACCTGAGTATTATCTCTTATGGTTTCAGAATTATCGGTATTTCAGCTAAAGTTGCCGATTCGATACCGATACCACAAATATAAGAAACTGATGCGATCCAGTGTCGGTTTCGGTGCAGCCTTAGAATTCTGTGAAAAAAATTAGTTAAAAATACAAAAAACTGTAATTGTTCAGCGAAAAAATGAACCATCTTCTACTTTGAATGTTCGAAATCAATTGATCACAAATGTAACGTTCAAATTCAAAAACTCCAAAATACCAGCGTTACCAGGTTGATTTTGGTTTCTACTGCCTGTTGAAATATAAATTACCTTTTTTAAAGCATTCACCTTCTCAAAATGCTGTTCAATCTAGAGAAATTAAATCGAAGATATCCTTCCGGTTCGCTACCTACTGCACATCCTACTGCGCAGCCTCCTTCATATAAAAGCTGAAGCGGAGCGGCAAGCTCACCTTTTCGGACCTCTATTGTGCTCAAAATGGCGACGAGGTGAGGAAGGTGGGACCGAGGTAATGTATATTTTCAACAGGCAATAGAAACCAAAATCAACCAGGTAACACTGGTGTTTTGGGAGTTTCTAGTTGCCTTGAAAGTATACATTACCTTTTTTAAAGCAATCCCATAGACTTTGTCAAGGCGGCGGACGCCATTTGACTAAGTACCCTCAGGTAGCGACCGGTTCCCCTTACAGAAAATTCAGTGTGTAAAAGGGGGGTTAAAGTATACGTCGGGCGGCAACAAACGGCCCGATACGGCAAAGTCCATCTGCTTGATTGGACATGTCCCGGAGATAGTGGGACTTTAAGACTGTAGGATGTCTCCAGGAGGCAGCTTCCATTATTTCGGTGACAGGGATGTGCTGTAGTGGGTCCAGGACGTGGAAATTGCACGAAGATCGTGGGCAGTTACTCTGATGCCTTTAGAGACACAATTTATATCAAGTGCTTCGTAGGCTTGAACGATGACGCTCTTCAGCCAAGTGGCAATCATGCGAGTGGAAGTTGTGCCGACTTTATTAGTAAAGGGTAGAAAAAGTTGTGATCGTCCTCGGCGGATGGGTTTGGATTCTTGAATGTAGAAACGGATTGCCCGAACTGGGCAAAGGGACCGTTCATCTTCATCCCCTAAGATGGAGGACAAGGAACGGAACGATGCACGTGGAGCCAAGGTTACCCCAGCATAATCAGGTAGAAAGAAGCAGTCTTTTTCCGTAGCACACAAGACCTGTAATTTACTGCAACGAAGGCAGGCCGCAAGAGCTATGAAAAACACTTTTTCTTGTAAGATGGCTGAGTTTAGCCGAGTGCACTGGTTCGTAGGGTGGAGCTATGAGAGCCGTGAGGACGATGGATAAGTCCCAATCCGGAAACTGTCTGGTTATTCGTGGTCGGTCAAGGCGGTAAGATTGAATTAAGGACGAGATTCTGTAGTCGGTAAGGAGGTCCATATTACCAGCTGCTTTGAAGACAGCATTGAGTGCTGAACGGTAAACAAGGATGGTGGAGCCTCTCAATCCGCTTTTGAATAAAGTAGTGATGAACCGGAGGAGGTCGTGCAGAGGGGGACGGATTGGATCAATCTGTTCCGAGATACACCACTAAAGCCATCTTTTCCAGTGACTGTCATAAATCTTGTTCGTAGAGGACCGGACGGCTCGTGATGCAATACGAGTGGCCTCGTCTTCAAGAATGCCAGATGCTCGGAGGAGCTGGACGATAGTAGCCACCCGAGAAGTCGAAGCGCTCGGGTTCGGATGGAGGATCGATCCTCTGGGTTGGGACATGAGGTCTGGACGATTTGGTAGGCAGCGAGGAGAGTCGATGAGGAGGCTGAGTAGAAGCGGAAACCAAGCTGCCACATGCCAGACTGGTGCGAATAGAAGGAATCATCCTTGTAATCTGGTGATTTTGCGGAGCACAAGTGGCAGGAGGCGAGGAGGAGGGAACGTGTATGCATAGAGGTGATCCCAATTCAGTGTTAATGCGTCCACTGCCCAAGCGCGGGGATGCGGAAATGGGCTGACAAACAGGGGAAGTCTGGCATTGTACCTCGTGGCGAAAAGGTCGACTATTGGGTGATGCCAGAGATGGAATAGTATGGAGCAAACAGTTGAGTGAAGTGTCCATTCGCTGGTTGGTGGCGTCTGCCGGGAGAGGGAGTCCGCGATCACATTCAACGATCCCGGGATGTGAAGAGGTAGAAGATAGACATGTAGTTGAATGCAAAGTTGAAATATCTGGGAAGTGACATGATGGAGGACAAGGAGCGAGTCCCACCCCCCTTCCGTAGATACGCGACGGCTGTTGTGTTGTCTGTGTGGACCTGAACCGTCCATCCTATAACGTGGTCCTGGAAGTGGCGGAGGCCCAGAAGGACCGCAAGAAGTTCCAAGTGATTGATGTGAAAAATATCCCCCTTTGGCCAAGTGCCTGACACGGTAAGATTGTCGATGTGAGTTCCCCATCCTGTTAGTGATGCGTCTGTGAAGAGATGTACTTTCGGAAGAGGTTCGTGAAGAGGGACCGTGGTGGTTAGATTGGTGACGTCCGTCCACCATCGAAAAGCGTCCATAGGGAAGAGAGGACCGAAGTGCTACAGTGGTAGAGTTAATGCAAGGTGAGGATCTCCCCATAAATCGGATCGGTAGTGGTGGAACGGACGAACCATCCACCTGCCGTAGGGAACTAGGTCCGCAAAGGAGTCGATGGATGCAAGGTCCCGGAATGTGTGTAGAGGAAGGCGGGCAAAGGCACGAGCGGAGTGTAGATGATCCTCTAGGCACTGGCGGGATGGCATGACTGTAGCCTCTTTGAGATCGAAAAGAACCCCCAGAAACACGAAGGATTGAGCGGGTTGGAGTCGGGATTTCGAGAAATTTATTCCCAGTCCCAAGTGATGAAAAAGAGACACGACGTCCTTTAGGGTGCTGGAGAGCGCAGTGGGGTTGGGATGTGGGAGAAGGCAGTCCACGAGAAAGGCATGGATGTGGACGTCTTGTTGGTTTAGATAGGTGAGGACGGGACATACGACCATGGTGAAAAATTGGCGGAGCAGTGTTTAAACCAAAGGGGAAGCAGAGAAACTCGAACACTGTTCCGTCTAGTAGAAAACGGAAGAGGTGGCGGACAGAAGCGGGATGTTAAGGTATGCGTCCGCTAGATCCAGAGACACTGTCCAGTCGTTGGGTTGCAACGAATCTCGGATGGAGGAGACTGTTTCCATTTGAAAGTGTGGATTGAGGATGTATTGATTCAATGGCTTCAGGTTGAAAATCAGGCACGATCCACCCGACTTCTTGTTGCATAAAAAGATGCTGCTGTAGAATCCTGGAGTGAATGGAGGCAGCACTATGCGGATGGCATGTTTGCAAAGAAGAGACTGATTTCCGTCCGTAGCGGTCCGAAGGTGGATCTTGCACCGGGGGTTTTGTCAAGAACTTCGGTTTGAAGCCGCGAGAAACGATTGATAGGATCACAGGGTCCGAGGTCACCTCTTGCCAAACGAAGTCGTCCCCCTCCTTCTTGTGGGAAGACAGAATGTCAATAAGTGTCTCGTCCTCTGTTGCGAGGACGGGAAGAGGATCGTTGTCGCCTGTCGAGAGTTGATGTTCTACCCAGGAAACGACCCCGTCCGCGTCCCTGGGAGCAGGATGGAAAGGGCGCTGCGGATCGTGGTGGTGGGGGGGAACAGAATCAGGTGCTTTCACTGTAATTCGATCATCCTTAGGTTAGTCCGTTTTAGAGGATGAGGCGGATCGTTGTCTTCTATTCAGACGATTCTTGTTATAACGAGGCTTGCGAGAGATGTCCAAATGAGGAGCCACTTTAGGTATTAATCCACGGAACAAAGATTCGGACACGTGAATGGGTTGATTTTGTAGCAGGTGACGAGTTGAATCGTGAAGATTGGATGCTGTATTGAGCGCAACTTCTCGTAGTAGAATTGAGGAATTAAACAGAGCACGTGTAAACCAATTCATGTCATGGTAGGTGGCAAAGCAACTCTTCCTAAAAACTTGGTTAATAAGGAATGCCAGTTGGAGGGTATCCTCAGGGGGAGGATCGGAGTAGTCTTTCGCAGAGTGCGTTGGCAGCCGTGCTGAGGACGTCTGCTTGAGATGCAGCGCGTAGGCCTAGGCGGAGGATGCGGTCATTGTCACGAAGGACGTAAACGGGAACAGCTGCTCGTTGAGGAAAGTAGAGGGCGGACCCAAGATCAAGTTTTGATCCTGCTGTAAGAAACTCTGATTGAGGATAAGTATCAAAGTTTCGAGGATTGGCTGTCCCTTCTCCAATGGGACGGAAAAAATAATTCTCGCGACCCGAACGAGGAGGAGGAAGATCCTTGTCTAATTCGAGGGGTGTTCCATTCCCTAGGAGGACACCGTCAGTCCTAAGGAGGGTGGTAAGGAGTGTAGTGGACTGACCTAGCAGTGGAGGTTGATGTGGAAATTGATCACGTAAGTCAAAGCCAAAACCAGTGGTGAGACCTCGGTTCTTGGAAACAGGATCGGAGGTAGAGGATGGCTTGTATAAAAAAAAATCTGGAACGATCCTTTCTACTGTCTTTAGCAGTTCAGGCAAAGGAATCTCCGAAGGATCAAAGTCCCCTTGAAAGGAAGGGTCAGGCTAATCCAAAGAGTCCTAAGTCCTCGTCCGTTGGGAGGACCGGAGGAAGAGCGGATGGTGAGAGGACCGGAAGAAGAGCGGACGGTGTAGGACGCAGATCGTCAGGAGCAGTAGAAGGACCGGCTTCTTCCAAGGAGGGCTTGTGACGCTTAGGAATGGAGGCGAGCCAGGCCGAAGTGTAGTCAGAGACTGGTGCTTTGCGCTTGAAAGCCTGGATCGAGGAATCCGTAAGAGTGTGGACCTGGGATGGAGTGAGCGGATCGTTGGTCCGCTGGGTTGCGGATCGATCAGTAACGGAGGGACGAGACGAGTGCGAGGAAAGGTCTAATGGCGTAAGGTGCGGACCGACGGAGGACACCAGTTTGGCAGCAACCTTCTGGGCTTTAAGTTGAAGCTTGAGGCGAGCATAGTTTTTTTGGTACAAGAGAGTTCGTCCGCAAGGGATCGCAGGTCCCGAGTTGGTGGAGGTTGACTGCAGGGGATCGGGGACGTGGCTGCAGTATCACAAGGTATCGGAGCGGATGGCTCGGAAAGAAGAGGATTGGGTGGCGGACGGGGTTGTGAGTTCAGGAATTTTCACATGATCCGCAACCGGTGGGACCGGAGGAGATGCGGACCGAGGCGTGCGGGATGAGGAGCCGTCCCTTGGCGTTCCATTAGCACGAGGCATGAGGATCGAGGACGGGCAATGATAGCGGATGGAGATAGGATCGGGCGCAGCGAATCGAAGAAAACAGCGTGGCGCGTAGAGAAGAAAAGATGAGCTTGCCGCTTCGCTTCGGCTTTTATATGAAGGAGGCTGCACAGTAGAATGCGCAGTCGGTAGCGAACCGGAAGGACATCTTCGATTTAATTTCTCTAAATTGAACAGCATTTTGAGAAGGAGAATGCTTTTAAAAAAGGTAATGTATATTTTTAAGGCAACTAGAAACAAAAATGCTTTTAGTACAGTATTTTGCGAATTTTCAATAGGCCTAATAGTCCGAGTGGTGTTAATTTTGGTATCTCCGATCTTCCTCAGGCTTCCTTTCATGGACTTGCTTTTATGGCAGTTTATGTCGGAGAAACACGAAAAGGAATCCATACTTGAGTGAAACAACATATGGTTAACTAAGAAACGAGTATGAAGCAAACGGCATCGCCACCTACCGCATGAGTACTACCGTAAATCGCCTATTAAACGCCCATGGGTGGCTAAAATTAATTCGATAAAAAGGTGGAGGAGGGGTTAAAAAAGCTACTACAAGATTTCTGACCTGAACGTATGTTTTTGGGTAGTCGTTTATGCCAAAATCCATCGTGGAAAAGTTGATTATTCACGTAAGTGATCTGGGTTCAATCTAGCATTAACACACTGGTTTTATTCTCATTTATTCACAAATTTATTCTCAAATTTAGTTTATTAGATCGTCCTCCTTCCAATATATAACATAATTCAAAGTTAAAATTAATTTCTAACCATCATCACGCTTCACGAGAGCATTTGTGAATCGCGGAAAAGTGTGCAATATTAGGCCTATGCGATCGATCATTGATGTGTATAATATGGATTCAGTCTAGTGAAAACGCTTTACCTTTTTCCCATTTATTCTCAAATTTAGTTTATTAGATCGTCTTCCTTCCAATATCTAACATAATTCAAAGTTAAAACTAATTTTTAACCATCACAAACCTTCAAAACAGACACGTGATTCACCACTGGGAAACGCGTGTGTTGACATTTATCACCACAGTTATATATTGTCGTCCAAGATGGAAGTTCCGTCGGAAAAGGACGCGTAGGTCTAGACCCGTGGAGCCCCAGTAGTGGACGCGAAGTGGTGAACGCGTCCAGACTGTAAGCGCTTGAAACATCCGGTCCACCCCGTCCGTTATGACGTTACTCCGGTTGGCATTTTCCGGTTGTGAATCGCGTGTCTGTTTTGAAGGTTTGTGATAGTTAAAAATTAGTTTTAACTTTGAATTATGTTAGATATTGTAAGGAGGACGATCTAATCAACTAAATTTGAGAATAAATGAGAAAAAGGTATAGCGTTTTCACTAGACTAAATTCATATTACGCACATCAATGATCGATCGCATAAGCCTAATATTGCCGACTATTCCGCGATTACAAATGCTCCCGTGAATCGTGTTGAATTAAATGTTGATTTCGTTAAATTTGTGAATCTTACCGTTAATTTTGCTGCAGAACAACCAATATTTAAAGGGATAATATATTGATTTCTTTAACGGTTTGAAGCTTTTAGTCAATTTCACGACCGACTAAATAAAAAAAAAAAAAAATTGGTGGGACGGGAATGCTTTAATAAAGCTACTACACGATTTCTGATCTTAAAGGTATTTTTTGGGGGTGGGCATTAGCAAAGCCAGGGCGTTTGTTAGGCCATTTACGGTAAGCACAAAATCGATTGGTACCAAACTACTACTCTGCAAGTGTCTAATAGTAAAAGGGATTTACTTCTAAGAGGGCTTGAATCGCTGGCGATTCAACACTGTGGCAAGCGGACAACCTCTCATTAATCTACAAGGGCCATCAAACCCTAACATCAAGTTCCTGATAGTAACGAGTTGGCGGCACACCTCTCGCACAAATGGAATCGTGCAAGCGTCGAGCAGACGGCACGCGATAAGTGAAGTGGGCAACGGTTTCCACGCATTTTCAAAAACACTACCACTCGTGGCAATGTAAAACAGAAGCAAGTACAAGAAAGGAGGCCTGAAGAAGATAGGAGACCGAAATTAACACTACTCGGACTATTAGGCCTATCGAAAATTCGCAAAATACTGTACTGAAAGTATTTTTGTTTTTGAATTTTAGCGTTACATTTCTGATCAACTGTAATTGTTCATAACATTTAAAAAATTTTAATACCATTTAAAAACAAAGTTAAGCAAAATTCCTCACAGATACTTTTAGCAAAAATCTTGTCGATTGCACTGCAACGTCATCTTCGTATCCGTTATAGGTCGGCCAGAAATGGTACCTAGGTGAACACAGCTTGCCTTAAGGGCAGAACAATGTGCCTTAGGTGCGTGGGGTTTTTGTGATCTACTATAACCCTCTAATAATCCACACAAAATATATTTAAAAAAAGTTGACTTAGGTTTTTGACTGGTGCACCCCTTTAAATGGGTTCCACAGTACAACCAATATTATTGCATTACATATATCAATTGTGCTAAATATTAAAATATTATAAGCAAGCAAGCAAGCAGAAAGGCCAAAGGTGCGCAAAATAAGAAACTATGACGTTTTAAAGGATACTCTCAGTACTTAGGTAGCGTATAAGCGGCACTTGTGCCCTACAATGACCAGTTGTATTTGAAAAACCATTACTGTATCATTATTATATCGTTTGCTACCAACAAACATTATTTAGCAAAAACATAAAGTACGTAAATTCATGGTTTGTTTGTGCGTCATGAATTTGTGTACGTGACTTTAGGCTTTTGCGTTATCAACCAAGTAAAACTAAAAGGGAACTACATAAGCCAAATAAGACTTACATTAGAAAACCAGCACTACCACATAAAAACGGAGGTACGGAAGTGGCGAGCTTAGTGGGAGGAGGCTATTTATCTGGATTGGCACTTAACAGGAAAAACCACAAATTCCGAGGTGGTGCAGTATTGAAGCATATTTATTTATTTTCTGGTAAAACAGAATTATACATTGGTGGTTGACGAGTGAAAGAGGAAGTCCCTTTTTACTTTTACTTGACTAAGTCATGTGTCATAAATTTATGTACTTGACTTCTCTGCAAGTCATTTTTTGAAGGACAGTACATAGTATTTTAAAACATTCCATAGTTACTTATTTTTACATGACCTGTATTTTGTGCTTTCTACAATTCATAATAATGTAGCACATAGAACTAGTTTAGGCCAATTTTAAAAAGTGGACATCAATTGCAAAATAAATTTTATACGTACGGTGTTGTCGCGATCAGTTTCTGAATAACGCAGTCTTGTTTCAAGGCCACGAATTTGAGATTGGATGGTATTTAATTCAGATTCTTTTCTGGTCTTCTTTATATTTTCTTTCAATTCTTCTGTAAGCTTTTCTTTCTTGAATTTAAGGTTATGAAGGGCTTTTTCATCCCAACGACGGGCACGCTTCTCTAGATCACTTTATATAAAAAAAAAAAGGCAATTTTCTTCAGCTAAATCCTTTTTAAAATTAAGAGTTTTGCATAACCAATTAACTTACGTGCTGCCTCCAGAAATAAACCCATTCTTTTGATAGTACGTCCCATCTAGTGACACAGCCTACAAAGGACAGAAAACAATATATCTTGCAAGTAACAACACAGCATTCTGGTACATTCGTTTGGAAGACATTGTCAGAACTTACATCATACCGTCTACCATCCCCAAGCTCATAAGCAACTCTATTAGCATCTTCAGGTGTCTCACAGACCAAGGCATTATTTGTTGCATAAAGCACAGCACGCTTAATACTGGCTGGCTCATATTGTAACACATCATAAATAAGCTTTACATTCCGAGGCTCCTTGATATTTCTGAAAGGAAGAGAAGAATAGAATACATAGCTGTTCCATTGTCCGGTTACTGAAATATGCTCCGTGAATTATTTGCTTCTCCAGGTGTAGTCGTTGCTAAAATAAATTTTTATACTTATGACAAGAAATTCCACACCAAAAAACAGTGCCCAGATTCCCATTCCTATTGACTTATTTTTACTACACTCCTCAATTTTGTGTCCATTAGGGGTGTGCGAGTAGAATAATTTTAATTCGAGCCGAGCCGAGTTTGGAACAGAAGAATTGAGTATCGAGCCGAGTTGGGGTATTTGGTGAACACACTTATTTTGCATTATCTTTTTTTTATTTATTAGTATAACAACAAGTTAGATGCTGCTAACTGACTGTATGGGTCTACAAATGGTTTTCAAAGTTTTAGGATATAACCATAAAATGGTTTGAGCTAGTAACTTTTAGTTTACACCACTAGAAACCTCTCGCCGAGACGATGAATTTGGTATACTTGAACGTCAAAATCGGTGAAAAATTGGCGAAGTTATCACATATTCACCAGATTCGAGTTTTTCATGTATGGATTCAAGCGACGAGCCGAGTTCGAGTAAAGGTTGCATACTCGGGTCGGCTTGAAATTTTCGAGTATCGCACATCCCTATTGTCCATACACAAAACAATAAAAAATAAACACCAGCGCTCGTATTTAGTAACATGTGCCTGTCTGCGTCAGTATCACATGTAATTAATTATTATTAAGGATTTAAACGCTAATATATTCTCCACATTCTGACATTGGTTATTATTTTAGTAAAGATGACAGTAAGTACCTTAAACGTTCTTTTAATGCCTGTGCATCGATGTAGTCTAATGGAAGGAATGTTTCTGCTTCTAGCATTTGCTCTTTTAGATATTGAATGCAAGCCCTTCCAGTTTTTTCAGTGTCTACAACAATGGCTTCCATATTTTTTCCAAGAACCTTCGTGATGGCAATGTTAAACCTTTTGTGAATTGGCTGACACATGTCTACCATTCTGCCACACTGCAAGGAACAAAAAATAAACAAACAACATAATTAGAAAGCCCACAAACTTTGAAATGCAATACAAATTTGATCATTTAGGGGTTAACTTATTTAGTTAATTACTAGGTTGTGTTTAATATCCTTAGGATACAATGATAGAGCATTTTAAAAAGTGTTCACAGCAGTTTTGATGTAAATCTGGAGTTAATTTTCATATACTGTGAATCGCCTTGTTAACGCCTCCTGAGTGCTTACATTTAAAATGCAAGAAAAGAGGGTAGACCGTTAACATGATTCCGTAAAAAAAAAAGGATACTAGAACTGTGGAAGGGTTATAACAAGATGCTACACATATTTAAGAACTCCACTAATTGAGTTGCAAAGGAAATGCAGAAGGCATTTAAACAAATTATTACTGTAATCAAGCATGAAATACGTTAGGCTGAAAGGCTGTTTTGGTAAATAGCGTGATTTTTTTTTCAAAGCTTGAAATCTAAGAATTCTGTATTCATGAAAATGCACTTATTTTTATTTTCTCTTTGTTTTTATTTAATAAGAGCAGACATTTTCTCCCACGCAATCTTGTGGTTCGTGACCAAGAAGTAAGCAGCGGATGCTGTTAGTTTCCGCCCTTTTCATACATCTGTCATATGTTGTTTGACCCTCTCAACGACACCTTGTCGTGTTTCTCCTATGTATACAGCAACGCACTCACTACATGAGACACGATAAACTCCTTCCAGTGTGTTGCTAACTCCCACAAGCTCTTTTACGTTCATTCTCTATTACGTTCATTTCTCGTTCTCTTTTACGTTCATTTCTCCATTACGTTCTTCTCTATCGACCTCACCCGTTCCACCCCAGGTTATTGAATCTGCTCTCCTAGCAGCAGAGATTTTATTCCCTTCCCGTTTTTAATGAAAGAATCAAAGCCTCTTGATCTCACGATTTCCTGGATCCCTTCACTTACTCAACTTAGGTAAGTTACTCCATCGCGCATGTTATGTCTTCCAGATTGATGCAGAGCTTTGGGTCCCTCAACATTCTCACCAATATTAGAGCTCCTCGTAATCACACTGCTTACATTTCTTGCGTCATTCTGCTCTCACCATGCCACACACTTGCCTAATCAATCAATGAGGATGTTTAGGGACCCAAAGCTGCGCTGCAATCTGGAAATAACGTGCGCGTTGGAGTAACTTACCTAAGTGGAGTAAGTAAAGGGATCCAGAAAATCTTGAGATCGTCAGATTTTTGAAAAGAATGATGAGGAAGAAGAGGGAAAATGAAGGAAGAATAATGCTGAAGAAGACACAAAAACTGAAGGATGAAGAAATGATGGGATTAGTGAAGAATGTTCGTGAAGGCGTTTACAATATACCATGCGGAGACCGAGATGCCGTATATATAGAAGAGACAAGGAAAGGAGTCAGGACGAGAATGGGGCAACACATGGTCAATGTAAGAAACGGGAAGGAAGACAACGGCATCGCAGCTCACTGCATGGAGTCTAAGCATAGTATTGGATGGGAGAAAGCTGAGACGCTGGTGACTTCAAATTCTAAGAATGACAGGCATCTGAGATGCTTAGAATCGATAGCCATACGATTGCATGAAATTGGAGGTGCATCATTGATGAACATTCAAGGGCCTGCATTTCCCCGGGTTGAAAACATCATTGGAAGGGACCTAAAACAACAGTTTGGCCGACAGTGGAAGCTTGACGAGCTAGTGAACGCGCTGCCCACGAAATACGGGAGGCTGCGAGGAGCGGAAGTTACGAATTCGTAGCAGACAATGTTGGCGGTTAGGAATTCATAGCAGACGATGTAGGTATAAGGAGGCCGATACTTTGTCAAAAGTGCCTGAGGAAGATGGCAGTTTGCCTGAGGAAAATGTCTTCGTTGTGAAGTTTAGCGGTAATATTCTCCATAATTCTCGGAATTGTGACTCTAATTTGACGAACTTTCACAGTAATATGACGAGCGTTGTTTTCATAGAGTCTTTGGCAATTTAGCATGAATTAAAAACAGACATGCCACTCATGAGCCTCCAAGGACCGTCATTTCCATCGATCGAGTTCCTTATTAGTCGACAAGTTTGGCAAACTCCTCACCGATAGATGGCATGGGAGACAAAAGAGGCGTAATGCGTGCAGTACGCTACGTGAACCGCTGGGTTTAAAAAGCAACCTCAACGAAGCAAGTGACAACAGTGATGTACACGGACGAAAACACGTTTGAAGCAGTCTGATGATGATAGAAGGACGAAAATGTTTTTTTCATTTTTAGTCACCTGCCTATCGAAAATTCGCGAACGTTGAGTTGTTTTGAATTTTTTAATTTGAGCGTCGTATTTCTGTTCTTAACGTTTTCCGAACAATCGAAGTATGATGGTTGGATTTTTTTTTATAACGGAATGTTTGCCTACATCGTATAGCTAAGTATGTTTTTGTGTTTCATCATCTATATATAATTACACTAAATCCGCAAGGCAGCAGCAGCAAGCAGTCATCTGCATCTGCAGCGCCCAGAACGCAACGTCCAGCAGCGCGAAC
>JAHWFP010020236.1:14724-94333 GCA_023313725.1 Lithobius niger
CCCGCGACTCCGCTAGTGTATAATAATGACGCCGCTATACATTTTACCAAAATAAACTTTTTTTAGGGTTTTATCAAAAAAGGACAAATACAAAATTATCCTCCTGCATTCAACACAAAACAAGAAGCCCATCTGCATGCACTTGAATCCTTAGCAATCAAGAGCTTCTCTAATCGCCCCTCTCATGAACCTTACAGGGCCATCTTACAACCAAATTGACAGTCTCCTTCACGCAGACTTGACCACACAACTTGAATCCAAGTGGAACTGCACGAAAGGGAATCGGACAGAAAGCGTAGATCATATCGTAGAGATCAGTGGTGAGAAACGCGAGAGCGCGGTTTAAATTCGGATTAACGTACAGCGACTTCATGTAAGTTTGGCCAAACTTGTTTTTTTATTTGCAGCAGAACTTCTGAAGAAGAAGAACGAACAATTCTCCGAAAATTTAAGCGGACTTACGATGTTTTAGAGGGGTTATAAATTATAGCATTGATGGTGAAATTTATTTATGTTATCAAGAATGTTATCGTTGTTTTTGATATACATCTATTCATCTAATTATCACTTACCACTCCAGGAAACAAGCGCTTAAAATGATCCACAATCTCAGCCTTTTTCCTTCGCCTCGAGTCCTCGTGTTTGTCTACCTTGGCATCCCCAAGTTGCTCCATAATTTCTTCAAATTCGCTATTGATTTCAGAAACTCTGTTTTTGGCATCTTCTACTTCCTGCAGTAATAACTGTTCGGTACGACGTTGCTCTTCTAAACTGGCTTTACTCGTTCTGAAAAAAATACATATAGTAATGAAGAAGTAACAATTACAAAAACAATAGTTTTAAATTGTCTAACATTAAATTTCGAAATGGGTATTTACCTAATGTACTCAGCCAACTTTTCAACCCTTTTCTTTGCTTCTTCAAGTTCATGTTCTTTTTGTTTGATTTTGTTTTCAAGTTCGTTCTTTTTACGAGACTCATTGTCATGCTTATCTTGATCAGATTTCTGTTCTCGAGAAACTGAATCTAACCGTTGCAGCAACATAGCAGACTGTCGACCTGCTTCTTCTTTTAAACGGTTGTATTCTCTAACCTAAAATGAAAATCAATGTACGTTAAGCTTTGACAAGGGCGAAACGAATACGGTTAAGCTTTTATTCACATGGTACTTTTTTTTTTTTTTTTTTTTACCTAAGTATGTAATGAGTATTACCCCCAAAAAGCTATGTTCAATTTACAATCCAACCCCACTGGTTTAAAACCTAGATCTACTTTTATTTGTTAAGCTTCCAATAATCGATAAATTCGCTAGAAAAGAACATTTTGCCGGCCCCCAGTAAGGCCGGCTAAGAATGGTTTCTTTTTACCTAAAACATACTTAACCTGATAATTTTAGCATTACATTCCTCGAATGTGATGTTCCCCTGGAGGTTTCTTCCGGTGCGCAGACGCCTGCTTGCATATCCCAATGCGCATGCGCGGCGCAGTCCTCCCTTATAAAAACAAGAGCGCGGACACTTTCGGCATTCATTTTACTCTCAATCTGTCAGGCGGTGACTCGAGAGAGGAGGTAGGGCGGGAGTTAGCTTAAGTATGGTTTAGGCAAAAAGAAACCATTTTTAGCCGGCCTGGTTGGGGGCCGGCAAAATGTTCTTTCTTTATTGTTAAAACATATTAACCTGATAATTTTAGCATTATCAGTTAACCTCGTCAAAATTGGTGGCGGGCACCGCCTTGACGGGCGCCCCGGGACGCAAGCAGGCTTAGCCCCCAAAATTTTTAATCTGGAAGAGAAAAAATTGCACTTTATTCAGAACAGTGTGGAAACAGGAATTTGGATCTCTTTCGTAGGGATTGGTGGTCCTGAAAAGGATCGTTTGTTTTGAGTCTAGCTTCCTTCTGGATGGCTTGCTTCCTTCATGGATGGCTTGCTTCTGCTTCGTTCTGAGTGCTTAAGGGGGCTTGACCACAGTTCTGGATGCGACGATTGGTCCCAACCGGTGTAGTCCCGTTTCTTCCCTTGACATGTCCCTCAGGTAGTGAGAGGTGAAGGTTGATTGGTGACTCCAGAACGCTGCTGCCAGGATTTCTTCGATTGGGTGGCGTTGTGGTGGGCCCATGATGTGGAGATCGCTCCGACCTCATGTGCCGTTACTCTCATGCTCTTGCTCTCGTCTTGTTTGTCGTAAGCTCCCTCAATAGTTTTCCTAATCCAACAGGATATCATGGTGGCTGAAGTTTCGCCAGTTTGTGGGTCAACTGGGAGAAAAAGTTGGTTTCTGCCTTTGCGGATGTCCTCATGTTGTGTGCGGGCTAAGTAGAAGCGTAGTGCTCGAACTGGACAGAGGAGACGATCCGGTTCGTTGCCTACAATGTTGGATAGGGCTGGAAACGTTATTGGTTTTGATGGTTCGGAGGGTTTTTGAGTATTTGCTCTGAAGGATGCTGTTGGATGCAGTGTTACTGAAGAGAAGTTTGGACCGAAGATGCAGTAGGCTGGGTCTGCTGAAAGGGCTAGGATTTCTGAGCATCATTGGCTGGCTGCCAGGGTTACAAGGAAGACGGTTTTCCGGGTCATGAGATGAAGAGAGCTGTTCTGCATTGGTTCGTATGGTTCTTTCATCAAAGATTGTAAGACGAGGGAAAGGTCCCAGTCGGTTATGGTTCGTCGGGTTGTTGGTCGTTCGTTTTCGAAAGATCGAAGTAATGCTGAGATGCGGTAGTCGTCTAGTAATTTGGTTTTGCTTGCTGCTTTGAAGACTGAATTAAAGGCGGAGCGGTAGACCAGGATTGTGGAGCTTTTTAGTTTGTCGATGGTAATCAAGTCGGTAAAAAACCACAGGAGGTCGATTGGATTAATGTGTTTTGTGATACACCAACAATCCATTTGGACCAGTGGCTGTCGTACATGCGGTTGGTGGAGTCCCTTGTTGCTTTAGAGGCGATACGTTCGGCTTCCTCCTGATGAATTCCAGCTTTTTGAGGAGTTTGACGATAGTAGCCACCCGTGTCGGTTGAGGTTTGAGAGGTTTGGGTGTAGTTTTGATCCCTTCTGTTGTGATAGAAGATCTGGTAGAAGAGGTAGACTTCTTGGAGTGTCGACTACTAGGTCTAGTAGGAAAGGAAACCAAGCTGCTGATGGCCAGAGAGGCGCTATTAGGAGAAACAGACTCTGGCTTTCTTCTATTTTTTGAAGGACTTGTGGAAGTAGTTTGAACGGGGGAAAGAGGTAGGCAAACAGGTTGTGCGATGGGAACGTCGGGGCGTCTATGGCTATTGCTCCTTCGTCCGGGATCGGACTGATGTAGTGGGGAAGTCTGGCATTGTACTTCGTGGCGAACAAGTCCACCATCGGTGTGCCCCAAATGCTGAAGAGAGATTCACAAATAGATTTCTTGAAGCACCATTCGCCCATCGGTGGTTTCCGGCATGAGAGAGAGTCGGCAATCACATTTCTGTTGCCTGGAATATGAAGTGGCAGCAGGGTGATGTTGTGTGGTATGCAAAGGTTGAAAACTTCGGAAATTATGGTGTGAAGGGATCTTGATTTTGTTCCACCTTCCTTCCTGATGTAGGCCAGGGCTGTTGTGTTGTCGGCTTGGACCTGGATCACCTTGTTTCGGATTAGGGGAAGGAAGTGTCGAAGGGCTAGCAGGATTGTTCGGAGCTCGAGAACGTTGATGTAGTCTTTGCAGGATGTTGGCCAGAGACCCGAAACTTCCAGGTTGTTTAGGTGAGCGCCCCAACCGGTTTTGGATGCATCTGTGAAAATGAGGAGATCGGGTGGTGGTTCGTGGAGGGGAAAGATTGTGACATCGGACCACCATAGGATTGTCGAAGGGAAAGTTGCTGTTGTACGGAACCGGCTTGTCGGGGTGTTTTTGGTTGATGGACCAGTTGTCTATCCGGTGGTGGTGAAAGGGTCTAACCATCCATCGGCCGTAGGGGGACGAGGTTCGCCATTGCGTCCATCTTTCCTATGAGAGAGTTTAATTCCCCTGGGAGTGAAGTTGGCTTGGATTGCGAAAGAGACGGATGTGTCTGAAGGAGATCCTTGATGCGGTCTGGTGACGGCGAGATCTTTGCTGATAGCAGATCGAAGGAAGCTCCGAGGAACGTGAACGTTTGTGCGGGTGAAAGGCGTCACTTTGCGTAGTTCACTCCGAAGCCCAGATGGTTTAGCATGGAGATGGTCATGTCTCTTGTTGATTTCTAGGGTGTTGGGGTCTGGATTGTAGAGGGCGCAGTCGTCTAGGTATGTGCTGGCCTGGATTTGATGTTGGTGGAGATTTGCTAAGATTGGTTTTAAAATCATCGTGAAGATTGTGGGAGCGGCATTCAGACCGAAAGGAAGGCAGCAGAATTCGTAGACCCTTCGGGCGTAAATGAAGCGAAAGAGGTGGGTGATTGCCGGATGAAGGGGGACGTGAAGGTAGGCATCTTCGAGATCTATCGAGACTGTTCAGTCGTCCTGTTTGAGCGAATGGATTCGAGAGTTTCCATTTTGAAGTGATCGTTGTAAATGTACTTGTTGAG
Source organism: Lithobius niger (assembly GCA_023313725.1). NCBI lineage: Eukaryota > Metazoa > Arthropoda > Chilopoda > Lithobiomorpha > Lithobiidae > Lithobius > Lithobius niger. The sequence goes on from JAHWFP010020236.1 coordinate 19,261, forward strand.
AGGTTTCATGTTGAAAATCAGACGGCAGCCTCCTGACTTCTCTGGTCGGGTGAAAATGGAGATGTAAAAGCCCGGACCTGGCTTGTGGCGTTCTTTGATTGCATTTTTGCGAAGGAGTTCCGAAACTTCGAACGAAAGGGATTCTGTGGTCGGAGGGGAGAACTTCCACGGAGGGGAGGTTTTTAGTGGTGGTTGAACTAGGAGTGTTGGTCGAAAGCCATGTTTGATGATCGAAAGGACCTCCGTGTTGTGGGTAAGATCTTGCCGGGCCGGGAAGAAGTGGCGGAGTCTTGTGCCGACTGGAAGGCAGGAAAGGCGAGAGGCGTCATTGTTGATTTTTCCGAAAGGAGCTCTTGCCTCCTGGTGCGGAGTGGCGGATTCTGCGGTCGGGAGTTGCGGCTCGCCTCTGTTGGCTCCTTTGGCCGGAGAGAGGAGTTGGGTCGAAAAGGCTGTTGGTTTCTCGGCTGAAAGGACGTGTTTTCATTCATGCGAGCCGGGGGAGCTGTTGTTGTGACCTTTTTCCATTCGTCCGAAGGGCGGGGATTGGTCTGTCTGCCTTTCTGAAAGGGGCGATTGGATGAAAAAATTTGTTTTTGCGGCTTTGGTTTTCTTGATATGTCCAAGTGTGAGGCCAAAGTCGGGATGAGACCACGAAATAAGGTGTCCGCTTCATGAATTGGTTGGTCCCGGAGATTGTGACGGGTGGAAACGTTGAGGTTATTGGCGGATGAAAGGGCCATTTCCCGAAGGAGCAGGGTGTTGTTAAAAAGGGCCCTGGTTGCCCAGTTTAAGGAGTGGTAAGTTGCGAAGCTTGCCTTCTGAAAGAGCTGTGAGATTAGAGATGAAAGATTGCGTATCTCTTCCTGGCTTGAATCTGCAGAGAGTTTCTCACACAGGGCGTTGACCGCAGTGTTAAGGACGTCGGCCTGGGAAGCTCGAAGGCTTAGCCGGAGACATTTGTCGTTTTCGAAGAGAACAAAAGTTGGGATGTCAGCCTTCTTGGGGATGGAAAGGGCGGAGCCGAAGTCCATCTTGACTTCGCTGCACAGAAACTCGCATTCGGAATAAGTGTCAAAGTTATTTGGCTTTGCGGCTCCGTCGCCGAATGGACGAAAGAAGCTGTTTTCACGGCCTGGACGTGGAGCAGGAGGTTCCTTATCCAGAATGAGTTGGTCACCCTTGCCGAGGAGGGAGCCTTCGTTGCGAAGGAGGCACGTCAGAAGAGTTGTTGATTGGCCGAGAAGGTTATGTGGTTTGTCATTCTTGTCCCGAAGGGCAAAGCTGAACCCCGTCTTTAAGCCACGATTAATGACTGGTGAGTCTGCCGATTGCGATGGTTTAAAAAGGAAACAATCTGGAACGGTCTCTTCGACTGTCTTGAGAAGCGCAGCGAGAGGCAGAGTCAGATCCTCGGCCGTGTCGTCCGAGAAGTGAATCTTTCTTTTAGGCGTTGGAAAGGTGGCGGACGAAGGGACTGTTTGGGTGGCCGGCGTTGTGGAGAGTTCAGGTAGCGAAGGGCCTTGAGTAGTGGTGGACGGGACGTCCATCTTTTTTTCAAAACACCCGAAGGGGAAGAAGCACATCGTTTGTGGCTTTCATGGCTCGAAGTAGATGCGACCCAATCTTGAGTGCGGGCATGACGGGCAGATGACGTACACGATGGCGGTGGCATGGGGTTGTCTTTCATCGTGCGGACGGCGCTGAGGACAATGTCGTGTACCTCGCTACAGGTGACACTGTGGCCCAGGCGTGAAGCGTTCGACGAGAGGTCTATCTGCGAGTTCCGGGCAGGTGAAAGAGCTGTGGCCCGACGGAGATTTCTTTTAGCTTCCCGGTAATTTTTCTTAGCAAGTTGTAAGTTATGACGAAGGGAAGAGAGATCCACGGGTTCGACCGGTGGGGTACGTTGGCCGGCCTGAAGGGGAGACTCCGAAGGGGCGTTGTCATGGTCGAAGGGAGGATGATCGGCTCAGTGGCGGCGAGGTCGAGAACGGAGACACAGCAGTCGCCAAGGGCGAAGGGAGCGAGAGGACGAGAGGGCGCAGCACATGAGGCGGGAGCGTCAGCGGCAGCAGCCATCTTCGATAATCCAGATTCCGTGCGAAGGGTGGGGAACTTCAGCGCGAAGTGGCGTGGAGACACCTCTGGAGGAAAATGAATGCCGAAAGCGTCCGCGCTCTCGTTTTTATAAGGGAGGACTGCGCTGCTCATGCGTAGTGGGACATGCAAGCAGGCGTCTGCGCACCGGAAGAAACCTCCAGGGGAACATCACATTCGAGGAATGTAATGCTAAAATTGTCAGGTTAATATGTTTTGGCAATAAAGAAAGTCAGTTTTAGACTATAACTACTCCGTGAAAGTCGAGGAACGACACTCCTAGCATAGTGTAACTGTGGTGCAACGTAGAGTACGGATTTGCTGGACCTAACATGACCAACGATACATTTTCTGATAGACTTTATGAGTTTGATTTCTGAATACATTTAAAAAAAAAATCACTGGAAATTATAAATTATGATTTTTTTGCTCCCCGCAAAAAAACTCAAAAATCACCCATTTCTATCCTCAAACATTAGATGCCTGATTATAGTACCTGCAAATTGTGGTAAAACGAACTTACTGTTTAATTTTATTTGCAACGAGAGCTGGTTGGATTGCAATGGATTATACGTCTATAACAAAACCGATGATACTGGTTTGTTCTACAAACTGTTGCCAGAAAAAACACTGATGTTTAAAAACGGCAGCTGTCATGGTGCAAAACAGTCGAGGGACAGAATAACTTTTTTACTTTGTGCTACATGAAAGACACGGAAAAGCTAAAGCCGCTTGTGATTGGCAAATCAGCACGGCCACGATGGTTGCTTAAAAGGTGTAAAGACCCTTCCCGTCGATTATCGTGCCGACGCAAAAGCATGGATGGCAAACACTATTTTTACAGGTAGTTCTTATCACTTGACAAGAAATTTAAAGCGGAAAAACAATTGTGCTGTTTATCGATAACTGTTCAAGCCATAAACCTCTCCCAGTGCTTTAAAATGTGAAAGTTGTGCTTTTGTCACCGAATGCTACATCGCACGTGCAGCCGTTAGACTCCCCCCCCCCCCACAGACATTATTCGTAACATGAAGTTTAACTACCAAATCAGATTAGTTAACCGGCCATTTGACATCAATCTAAAAGATGCAATTGACATGGCTACCTATGCATCGTATCAAGTAAAGAAAACAACCATTGAAAAATGTTTTCGAAAATCTGGCTTTTGTTTTGGAAGAGACCGATGTTCCCGAAGCAGACGAAACTGCCGTTGGACAAGTTGTTACAAACAATGAATGGAATGCAATGGTGAAAGTTACACGCTTGGAGAATTTAAGTTTTGATGATTTAGTAGATGCAAACAACAACACACCGACCACAGCAGAGCTTACTGACGCAGAAATTGTTGTTGCCGTGTTGAATAAAGACCTGGATCCAGCAGTGCAGGCGACGAGATTGATGCATCCAGTGAACCGGACATTAAAATACAAACAAGCCTGCAAGCTCTTCAGTGCACTAATGATGTGAACTATTTTTGCAGTCTGGTGTAAACTTACCTGACGACGTTCTTCAAAAGTTACACGATATATAGTACACGCTGTTAGCGACAAAAAGTGCCGAAACATTTCAGTTCTGGCAACAGGCTGCATATTGCACATGGGAGCTGTACACACATTGTAGTAATCAAATCCACCGTGAGACACCCCTGGAAGTGTCGACGTAATCCGTGATGAAGTCATCAAAATGGCCACCATGCAACGTACTAAATGTCTATTATCTCCGGAACTAATCGATCAATCCTAACGTGCGACCAATTGTTGGAAAGATAATTTAATTTGCTAAAAGAAATGCCTGAACAATGTATGCCATAAATCTGCTGGTTTGGTATAATCTGAAGAAAAACATAATAAGACTGCTGTGCGATATACTAATTCTCAATTACCTCCGGAAAAATCGATCAATCTTTTCATTGGAAAGTTAATTTAATTTTCTAAAGGAAATACCAGAACAATGTATACCGTAAATCAATTAGTTTCTGCGGAATTTGAAGGAACACACATTATGACATTCTAAAAATGGCCACTACATGATATACTAAATCTCATATATCTCCGGAACTAATAGATCAATCGTAAAATGTAACCAATCGTTGGAAAGATAATTTGATTTGTTAAAAGAATTGCCAGAGCATTCCGTATATATATGTATATATATGTACGGCAAACAATGCTCTGGCAATTCTTTTAACAAATCAAATTATCTTTCCAACGATTGGTTACATTTTACGATCTATTAGTTCCGGAGATATATGAGATTTAGTATATCGTACAGTGGCCATTTTGGCTTAAGATAGGCCGCGCACACTTTATTTTTGTTTAATATATAGAAAACATATTACAGCGTCATAAAAATAATCGCCATGCGTTATACTAATCTGTAGTATCTCCAGAACGAATATATCAATATTATCCTGCGACCTATAGTTGGAAATATAATTTAATTTGCCAAAAGAACTGCAAGCACTATGTAACTATGCTGTTAAGTCCCTTTTGTTTAATTTTAAGGAAAACATACACATAATTATTGCCACTTTATATGTGTAATTAAAGTTGGTTTTATTCTGCATTTTGTTATCTATAATGTATTCACTTGTGCTGGAATTGATAATATAGATCATAACACAGCTTTAAGTACATCGGCGAACTCATTCCATGTACCAGGTATGTCTCATCTTCCACCTACCAGAAGTATGTCTGCGACAACCAATCTCAACCTAGGACAATCGAAGAATAAAGCAAAATAGGCTTGCCCGAGTCCTCCACAAGTCTTCCTTGCATACCAATGGTAAATTACACCAGCGAAAAAAAATAATTGATGGACTCATGGAAATGATGGAATGGTCAGAATCCACCAGGAGCATGGCTGGCCACGAAGGTAAAGTGTTATTGTGGGTAGCCTTCCATTCCCGTCAAAACATCCATGAAGGTTTCAAAGGTAAATGCACATCAACTACTAGGATATGTTGTGAATTCCTCATCCATGTTTCGCCGTGCCATGAACATTATAATAAGTATTCCTAAGAATATTAATCCACCACAGACACCAGTTTAAGGCCAATCAACCATCACAACCATAACATAGAAATGGCAGTAATTTCAATGATTAGTTGTAAGTTAGCAGGTAGTGGCTAGAATGAAAACTTTGTTCAAGCCTTTTGTTGCAACACCAGGAAGGGCAGATAGCATTCTGAAGTCATCGCAAGGAAAACAAAATAGGTACGAACACAAGGTCAGCATCGCAGGCCTATAATATTCTGCAGAATGAAGTTGTTAGAATCAGGGTGATGAAATGACAGTTCAGACAGTCGTTTAAGGGGAGGTAAGAAAAATCGACTGAATTGGTATTCTGGGAGGGATGGATGACAACTGCTGGGGTAACTTAACCTCTATAGACTTGCTAAATATTAAGAGAAGTACCAGATATCATATTAAACAATGACTTTCCTGTACACTTCCTTGTGCCTGTGAAGGCCACTGCTCAAGTGACGCACTATGAACAATAAGACATACCGTACCTTTAATAATTTACCGTTTCCAAAAGAACCACATAATTATAAAGGAGCATTTAATATCAATTTAATATTAACCGTATTCGTTTCGCCATTGTCATTATAAAGGAGCAATAATTACATGCACATTATGTTTTCCTTCAAGTTAAACAAAAGAACATTTTGCCGGCCCTCACCCCGGCCGGCTAAAAATGGTTTCTTTTTGCCCTAAAACATACATAACCTGATAATTTTAGCATTACATTGTCCTCAATGGAATGTTCACTGGAGGTTTTTCGGTTGCGTGCATCCGCTTGCTTGCATGCTCCCACTGCGCCTGAGCGACGCAGTCCTCCTCTATATAAGCGGCATCATGGCCGATGTCGGAATTCATTTTCCTCTCTATTTGTCAGGAGGTGACTCGAGAGGGGAGGTAGAGCGGGCCCTTGGTTATTGGTTAAGTATGTTGTAGGCAAAAAGAAACCATTTTTATCCGGCCGGGCTGAGGGCCAGCAAAATATTCTTTCTTATTTGCCAAAACATATTAACCTGATAACTTTAGCATTATCAGCTGACCTCGTCAAACGTGGTGGCGGGCACCGATCTGATGGGGCGCCCCGAGATGCAAGCAGGCTTCCCTCCAAAATTTGAGAATTTCGCACTTTATTCAGAACATGTGATGAAAACAGGAATTTGGTTCTCTTTCGTAGGGTTTGGTGACCCTGAAAAGGACCGTTGTTGTATGAGGGGGTCTTGCTTCCTTCTATGGATGGCTTGGTTCCCGCCGTGGATGACTTGCTTCCATCTGGGATGGCTTGCTTCCGCTTCGTTCTGATTGTGCTTAAGGGGGCTTGACCACGGTTCTGGCTGCGACTATAGGTCCCAGCCGGCGTAGTCCTTCTTCTTATCTTGACATGTTCCTTAGGTAGTGGGAGGTGAATGTCGTAGAGTGTCGCCAAGAAGCTGCATGTAGAATCTCTTCTAATGGGACGGCATTATGGTGTGCCCATGACGTGAAAATTGCTTTGACCTCGTGTGCTGTCGCTCTTTCCCTGCTCAGGTTTACCTTGTCGTAAGCGGCGTCGATGGTTTTCTTGATCCAGCGGGAGATCATTGCTGGCCATCATTGCTGTTTGGAGATCAAATGGGAGGAAGAGTTGGTTTCTGCCTCTGCGGATTTCTTCATGTTGGGTGCGGGTGAGGTAATACCGGAGTGCGCGGATCGGGCAGAGTAGGCGTTTTGGGTTTTTGCTCGGAAATCTGTTCTAGGGTAAAGTGTTACAGATGTGAAGTTTGGACCGAAAACGCAGAAGGTTGGGTCTGCGGAAAGTGCCTGACTTTCAGAACAACGAGCGCTTGCTGCGAGTGTTACTAGGAAGACGGTTTTCCTGGTTAGAAGGTGCAGAGAGCAATCTTGCATTGGTTCGTAAGGAGCTTTGATTAGGGATTGGAGCACGACTGATAAGTCCCAGTCGGTGACGAGTCTTCTTGTTGAAGGATGGTCATTTTCAAATGAGTGGACAAGTGATGAAATACGATGGTCTTAGAGGAGGTTGGTTTTGTCTGCTGCTTTGAAGACGGAATTCAGGGCTGAGCGGTAGACCAGGATTGTTGAGCCTTTGAGTTTCTCAATGTTGAAAAGGTCAGTGAAGAACCTAAGTAATTCTGGTAGAGAAGGATTGATTGGATTAATTTTCTTTACATGACACCAATGAAACCATTTGGACCAGTGACTGTCGTACATTTTGTTTGTTCAGTTTCTTGTGGCCTTTGAGGCGATTCGGAAGGCATCGTATTTGTGAATTCCTGCCTTTTTGAGGAGTTTGATGATAGTAGCCACGCGTGAAGGTTTAGATTTGCTAGGTTTGGGTGTAATCTCCTGTCCTTTTGTTGTGACAGAAGATCCGGCTGAAGAGGAAGGCTTCTTGGGAAGTCGACCAGTAGGGACAATAGGTGTGGAAACCATGCTGCTGACGGCCAAAGGGGAGCTATGAGAAGTAATAGGCTTTGGCTTTCCTCGACTTTTTGTAGAACTTGTGGAAGGAGTGTGAATGGTGGGAAGAGGTAGGCGTATAGGTTGTGCCATGGGTATGTCAATGCGTCGAGTGCTATTACTTGGTCGTCCGGCAAAGGGCTGATGTAATGGGGAAGTCTGGCATTGTGCTTCGTGGCGAATAGGTCTAACATGAGTGTTCCCCAAATCATGAAGAGATATTCGCAGATGGATTTCTTCAGGCACCATTATCATATTGGAGGTGAGCGGCGAGATAGCGAGTCTGCTATGACGTTCCTGTTCCCTGGGATGTGAAGGGGAAGCAGATTGATGTTATTCATGATGCAGAGGTTGAGGATCTCGGAGGTCAGGTTATGGAGCAGCCTGGATTTGGTTCCTCCTTCTTTCCATATGTAGGCCAAGGCTGTGGTGTTGTCCGCTTGGACTTGGATGACTTGGTTTCTGATGTGTGGGAGAAAATGTTGTAGTGCCAATTGGATTGCACGAAGTTAGAAGAAGTTGATGTGTTGGCCTTTGTCTTCCTTCCAGGAACCTGAAGCTTCCAGGTTGTTCAGGTAGGCTCCCCAGCCGTGGTTTGAAGCATCGGTGAAGATGAGTTGGTTGGGGGTTGGTTCGTGAAATAGTGTTGACTTGGTTAGGTTTGTTACGTCTGACCACCAGAGGAGACTGTCTTGAGGGAAGTCTTCGTGAAAGGGAAACTGTTGATCTGGGTAGATTCTGTGGTGGTGGAAGGGCCTTGTCATCCACCGTCCGTATGGGATTAGGTTCGCCATGGAATCCATTTTCCCGACCAGGGAGTTTAGTTCCCGAAGGGAGAAGGTCGTCTGTCGTTGGAAGAGGCACATGTGATGAAGATCATGTATTCTTTCGAGAGATGGAAAAATTGTAACTGATGACAAATTGAACGAGACGCCTAGGAACGTGAATTGTCTCTGGGGAGTGAGGCATGACTTGGATTGGTTTACACCGAAACCTAGTTGGTTCAGCAGCAGAATTGTCTTGTCCCTGTTTCGTTGGAGACGGTTGAGGTCGTGATCGTGAAGAGCCCAGTTGTCTAGGTATGCGCTGGCCTTGATTTGGTTTTGATGCAGGTGGCCGAGAATTGGTTTTAGAACCATGTTGAAAATCCTTGGTGCAGCGTTCAAGCCAAAGGGCAGACAGCGGAATTCGAAGACTTGCTTGTTGTAGATGAAGCGGAAGTATTTTGTTGTGGATGGGTGGAGAGGAATGTGCAGGTAAGCATCCTTTAGGTCTAGGGAGATGGTCCAGTCGTGTTGTCTGAAGGATTGGCGGATGGATTCCAATGTTTCCATTTTGAAATGTGGATTGTCGATGAACTGGTTCAGTGGTTTCATGTTGAAGATTAGCCGTAGGCCTCCCATTTTCTTTGGCCGGGTGAAGATGGTGCTGTAAAAGCCCAGTCCCGGGTTGTGGCATTGGACGATCGCCCCTTTCGCGACAAGGAGATTGATTTTGGCCGAAAGGGGAGCGGAGACAGGTGATGTGAAGCCCCGTGGGGGGGGATTTGCAAGTGGAGGTGGCGAAAGGAACGATGGATGAAAACCTTTTCTGATTATTGAGAAGATTTCGGAATCGTGGGTTATTTTCTTCCATGACGGGTAGAAGTGGCGGAGTCTTGCGCCGACCGGGAGGCGGGAGAGCTTGAGGTAGTCAGAGTTTTCGTTGGGGGCTGTGGCCGCCGGGGGATGAGTGACGGATGCAGCGGTCGGGCGTTGCAGTCCAATTTTACTATGTTCTTTGGTTGTTGCGGGAGCGTTGATCAGGCCAAAAGGACTGGTTCTTTTGGGTGTTCGGGTTGTCATTACGTGGTGACTTTGTAGGGTTGGATGGTTTGTTCCAATCTTATGATGGAGTCCGGTATTTGGACTTGTTGAGACGAAAGGAAGAATTGTCATGACGAAGGGGCTTAGTTTTCCGTGATATGTCAAGGTGGGGTGCCAGGGATGGGATTAAACCCCGGAAGAGAGTGTCCGACTCGTGAAGCGGCTGGTTCCGGAGGCGATGCCTGGTTGACATTTTAAGGGTGGCTTCTTCGTAATAGGAGCGTGTTGTCGAATAAAGCTCGAGTTGCCCAGTTGAGTAAATGGTATGTGGCGAAGCTTGCCTTCTGAAAGAGCTGTGTGTTGAGTGACGAAAGGTTGCGGATTTCTTCCGGGCTTGCGTCCTCGGTGAGCTTCTCGCATAAAGCGTTGACCGCTGTATTCAATACGTCCGCCTGTGAGATGGCGCGAAGGCTCATGCGGAGGCACTTGTCGTTGTCGTAGAGGACGAAGAAGGGCACCTCGACGCGTTTCGGAATGGAAAGAGCCGTGCCGAAGTCCAGCTTGACTTCGCCGCAGAGAAATTCATACTCAGGATAGGTGTCAAAATTTCTTGGGTTTGTTGAGCCATCAGCAAAGGACTGGAAGAAGCTTGTTTCACGGCCGGGGCGAGGTGCAGGTGGTTCTGTGTCTAACTGTAAGGGCTCGCCTTTACCCAACAAGAGGCCGCCGTTGCGAAGGAGGCAGGTGAGGAGCGTTGTCAACTGTCCTAGGAGCCTGCGTGACTTGGCGTCTTTGTCGCGAAGGGCAAATCCAAAGCCTGGCTTGAGACCACGGTTGATGACTGGTGCGTCTGCGGACTGTGATGGTTTGTACAGGAAGCAATCTGGTACAGTTTCTTCTACTGTCTTGAGTAGAGATGCCAAGGGAATAGTTGGGTCTTCCGTGTCATCGGAGAATTGGATGTGCTTGGCGGGAATAGACGGAGTTGCGACTTCCTTTGTCGTGAGAGCAGGAGTCGCGAAAGCAGGTGTCGCGAAGGCAGGTGGGGGCGCAAGTCTGCGTTGCTTGGCAATAGGCGGCGGGGCAGGCGACTGGCATTTCCGGCTGATGTTGAAGCGACCCAGTCACGAGTGTCAGCTCTCTTCGCCGATGAGGTGCAAGAGGGGGGTGGAGCAGGGTGTGATCTTGCGTGCTGGCGGAATACCGAGTCGACTAGGATGTGAGCTTCGCTGCGAATTACACTGTAGTACCGGCCAGATGACTTCGACGAAGGGTCGATGGGGGAGTTAGCATTGGAGATTCCCCGGAGAGATGAAGCGTCTTGTAGCTTCCTTTTCGCTTTCCGGACGAGCGCCTTGGCTTGACAGAGGTCTTCCTCGAGGGCTGCGAGCTCAGGTGGTGGTGGAGTGCGTTGTCCGTCTTGGAGCGGTGAGTCGTCCTCTTGATTCGCGACATAACCGGTCGGCCAGTGGTCACGAAGGGAAGGCGGGGGAGCAGATTGGAGCGCAGCATCCGAAGTCAGAGCAGTAACCGGAGAGGCAGCAGATTCTTCGGTGGTTGCCATCTAAGTCGCGAAAGCGAAATTCCAAATTCCAGAGATCGACGTGGTGCGAAGAACCTCGTAGAGGAAAATGAATGCTGACATCGGCCATGATGCCGCTTATATAGAGGACTGCGTCGCGCAGGCACAGTAGGAGCATGCAAGCACGCGGATACACACAACCGAAAAACCCCCAGTGAACATTCCGTTGAGGACAATGTAATGCTAAAATTATCAGGTTGATATGTTTTGGCAAATAAGAAAATAAATTATTTACGGGATACATTGTTCAGGTATTTCTTTTAGAAGATTAAATTATTTTTCCAACGATAGTTCAGAAGATAAGACTGATCATTTAATTCCGGAGATACACGAGATTTAGCATATTGCATGGTGGCCATTCTGAGGACGTCATAATGGGCTTTCCTTCAAATTACGCAGAAACTAATAGATTTATGGCCTTCATTGTTCTAGCATTTCTTTTAGCAAATTAAATTATCTTTCCAACACTAGGTCGCATGGTAGGATTGATGAATTAGTTCCGGAGATATTAGAGATTTAGTATATCGCGGGGTGGCCATGTTGATGACGTCATCACTTCCGGGAGTGTCACCTGGAGGATTAGGAAACTACAACATGTGAGCAGCGTCCATGTGCAATATGCAGCTTGTTGCTAGAACTGAAATGTTTTTGCACTAACAACGTGCACGAATAGAAGCCATGCAAAATGTGAAGCAGCAAAAAAAACAAGTTAAACAAATTTTTCACCAGACTGCAAAAATAGTTTCACATCATTAGTGCACCGAAGAGCTTGCAGGCTTGTTTGCATTTTATATTCCGGTCCGCTGGATGCATCAATCTCATCCTCTACATCTGTTGAATCCAACACAAACTAGTCACGTTGACCTGTAGGTCTAAACATGATTTCTAAAACGGTAGGCGATGCATTTTTTTCTTTCGTGAGTAATACTAAAAAATAAATAAATAAATAAATAAAATAGGCCTAGAAATGTATTCACGTAACTTATCCAGCTATGGCAACCTATACATTTTTCTTCTTTTTTTTCTTTATGTATTATTTTTATAAAATAAATAAAATAGCCTAGAAATGTATTCACATAACTTGTCTTGCTACTGCTGAGATTGTGCAGTATTCTGCATCAAAACGTGTACGTTATTCAAGATTAAATTTAGTTAGTAGACTACTAGACCTATTGTTCTGTCTATAAATTAAGTTTCTTTTTAATGAATTTTTTTTGCCCCAGAGGTTCGTCATAAAGAGGTTTTGACACTATACTTAAAATTAAAGCATCTACACGTTTTTTTGCAAAGCATTCTAAATAAAGAAGTTGATAACAACCTGAGAGTCTTCTAATTGAACATCCCTCTCTTTAGCCTCTGCATCAGTTCCACTAATTTTTTCAAATTCTTCTCTTCTTTTTAGCAGTTCTTTTTTTTCTTGCTCCAATTCTTCAATGTCCTTCATATGCGCATCATGAGACTTTTTCGCAGCCTTTAGGGATTTCCTGTTGGGAAAAAAAATCAAACCCCCAATTATGAACCTGTAAGAGACGGATTTTTTCCCTGAAAGTGAGTTCCAACCTAATTTTTGCTTGCTTTTGCCAGTCCTGGGCAAAACAAAACGAATCCGGAATGCAGTCCCTGTAGGGTTAATCCTATTAGGCACAAGCAATTAGGTTTTATGTGGTTTTTTTTTTAAGTGAAATGTCCTCATTAGACCGAATTCGACATAACCCTGCGTTCCCCCTGGTCTATGATGCTATCCAGTAAGACTTTGCTCGCAAGCTTACAGTACTCGGTTTCCCAGGAAACCATCACAAAACAGACGACTTGTCTTTGGCCTTGGCTTGGTTTTGGCGCGGTTTGTGTTTTCATCTTTTGTCGTAAAAGCCGTCTAAAATACCTCTGAAAAGGCAGTGAAGTACTGATAATCAGAGTAATGTTACGAAGAAAAAAAGGCTTTGCATTACCTATGAAATGAAGTAAATATTTAAATTTTTTTTCACACATCAAAAGTTCAAAGTTGAAAATCTTATCGTTTGCCATGCATCAATTCTAAAGGACATATGCCATCAAGACAGGCAGTTTTGGCGATTAAGTTGTTGTACACTGCTTCATAAACTTTCCGTCGAATACTCACGATTTTCATTAAAGGTTGCATTACAGGCATATTTCACAAATGGCAAATGTTGAATTACAAAAACAAAATAAATGTATGGATTGCTTGACAAATGTAAGTAACCATCCAGCAGACAGAATATTACTAAATTAAACACAAGAAATAATTAAATTGTAAATTACTTTACAAAATATACTTGGAACAATCGTATTAGATTTCCATAACTAAAAAAAATATTGAAGTTCGACTATGTAAATGCGCTTACGAAAATAGTCACCTTGCACGCTTGCAGCTTGGATGCAGTACCTGGGAGACCTCGAAATGATAACGTCCTCTGGTTATTCTTTCATTACAACATTGTTTACGGCTTCCGAAATCTTTTTTTTAAAGTTTTCAATACCGTAGAAAAAGTTTAAAGTTGTTTTATTTCCTCAATACTTTCTTCCATGCTCAATATCGTTGAAAGCAATCCGTTTTTGGCCGCCATCGCGCTCCGAGCCGGCACGTGCGAGCTTCAATGACTGTAAGCGTGACTCACTTCGTGTGACGTCATTTGAGACTGGGTCCTAACGTGATGAGTAGTCACGTGCCATCGACTCAGGGAATCCCAGCTTTACAACGCGACCAAGATAGCGGCCATGTGTTAAGTTACGACAGCTTGAACCGAAGGTTAGTTTTAGCAAACAAAAGCAATTTCATGTTAAGTTTGTCGACACAACCAACAAAAACATCAATTCAGGTAATTAAAACATGATATTAAATTAAATAAATCTGAAATATGCGTGCCAACGTACCACATTCAGTCGGAATTAACCTCCGTTGTACGCAATTGGCAGTTTTTCTTTGCAAACGAGGCTTTGAATTGAGGGGTTCGTCCGTATTTTTAGAAAATGTTTTGAAGTTGGATGCCGATGGGTTAAATTCGAAAAGTACGACGGTTTAATGACGGCATCAAAAACTAGCAAAAAATAGGAGCATGATAAACCAAAGATGACTTGCAAGTTACAAGAGTCGAAGCTTTCAGTTTTGTTCATAAATTGAAAAAAAATAAAATAAATAAAAGACCTGTTGAGATTTTGAATTTTTTTAATGCAACCAATATTCAATCATTTTAATCTAAACTAATGCATAGCCTACATACTGGATTCACAAATATTACAAAATTTTGCAAATTATTTTTCGAAATGAAGCAGTAGGTTCTTCAATTAGAAATTCTCAAATTAGAAAAGTATTTTCTGATTGATTAACATAACGAGTGCTTTGTTTGACAGTTTCAAAAAAAAAAATGTGCAGAATTTAGCAACATTGCAAAAACATTGCTGTAGCCTATATGCAATTATACTGTACTGGTACTCTTTACTAGTGTAAGACTTCCAAGTATTTAATATAAGAAACTAATGTGAAACAATACGAAAATTAACTTATAAGGGGAAAAAATTAACAGCTTTAGGCCGGGAAAAAAAATAAGTTTGGTTCTCGGGCATTTCGAAGGTCGAAAAAGGACCAGGCCACCCGGTTTTTTATTTTATTATTTATTTTCAAAATGTTTTGAAAATGCTCAACATTTTTCTTTAACCTTTTAAGCAGTATGAACGGATATATACGTCCAAAAAAAATCATCTTAAACACAGTAACGATGTATATATACAAAGAAGCTTTGAAGGTAAACTATGGGTCGAAAAATGCAATTTTCTGCCAAAATATCGAAATGCGAAATGCTGAAATTGCAGACATGTTGTGCATCGATTTTCTGTAAAAAAAAAGTTGTTACCAATATCTACAATTTTAATTAAAAGCACTTTAGTTGAGTGTAGACTCACTAAAAACTGCAAAAATGTCTTTCTCATACCTTTTTCCTAAGTTAAAAAGCAGAAAATTGGTCATTTTTGATCAGCGGTAGCAGTTGAACCATTTGACTGGGCGCTGCCATTTGTATTAGTTGGAAAGCTGGAATTCCCCTCAATCTAGGCCTCTCAACACATATTCTCGGTGGCCATTTGGCATTAGAGGTGCACCGATGTTGACATCGGAAATCGGCCGATGTCCGATGTGAAAAGCTGGCCGATGTACCAAAAATTTTTTTTTTTAGCAATTTCATTACCTAAGCTTAATTATTCGTACAAAGTTCATATAAAGATTAACACAGTTCGTTTAAGATTAGCGTAGGCGTAGTTAAATTGCAATTCAAGCCTATAAACAACGTTTTGTAATCTTGGTCACTTTGGAGTTTAAAAAAAAAATTGTCGTCACCCATGGAGACTGGAGTGAGGCACTAACGAAATAGTTATTCTTGAGAAAACTATTGCACACAATTATTTCAAACTTACTACAAGCACGCAACAGATATTCATTACAGTGCACAGAAAAAAATCAAGATTAAATAGCTTTAATAGTTTCGGAGTACCATTTAAATTACGGGTGGTATAATGAACTAAAATTGAAAATCTCCCGTGTTGACAAAACGCGTCCGAAAGTTGGCGTTAATTAGGCTAAAAATCGTTGTTCCCACCTGATAAGCGATAGTGTGAAGATTTATAGGCTCCTTTCCGTTTTAGTTTTTTATCGTAGCTGTTTTAATTTTTTTATGTTGTGAAACATCATCGTTCTTGTGATTTTCAACGACGAACGAACCGAAACACGAGCGCTCACGTGAAATCCGAATCGAGTTCGAGCAGTGGCGGCCATGTTGAAATCGCGCATTAGCCAATGAGAGCGCGCAAAACTTGTCACGTGGTGCCAACTGGCCAATGAGAGAAAGCGATCTTCAAATGCTTTGGAAAGTTTGCTTGAAACAACCAGAAACGGCCTATTACAATCCGCCTGATTGGCCAATGCCAAATGGCCATCGAGAAAATATGTTGAGAGGCCTGGATAGACGGGAATTCCAGCTTTTCAACGAATCCAAGATGGCGGCGCCCACTCAACTGGTTCGGCCGCTACCGCGGATCAAAAATGAACAATTTTCTGCTTTCTAACTTCGGAAAAAAAGAACGATATCAACATTTTTGCAGTTTTTAGTGGGTCTATGCTCAACTAAAGTGCTTTTTTTTAAATTATAGACATCGGTAACAACTTATTTGGTACAGAAATCGATGCACAACATGTCAGATAGCGAATTTCAACTTTTCTCAATTTGATATTTTGGCCTAAAATTGCGTTTTTTCAACCTCTAATTTCCCTTCAAAGCTTTAACGTCGTTACTGCGTTTGGAATGATTTTTTTTTTTAAAGTTAAGTTTCCCACCGAGTTCTGTTTCTTCAGAAAGACTGTTCAGTACTGGTAGAAATATTAGCACCAAAAATATCAGTTTGCTTCCAGAAAAATTAATAATGCTGGTATTTCTGAATCAAAATCTTCCATCTGTTAACTGGAAGTACTGATAGCCCAAACAGTGCTTTTAACCTAGCAATTTATATTTTAAGAGATTTTAATTAGTACTTAGCTAATAATGATGGTAGTTTTTTTTTACTGAGCTTTATTACCATTGACAATAAATGGCTGTATGTTAATATTACTATTCAGTAAATGAATGGTTTACGAACACATGCCTAATTTTGAAAATGTCGTTGTGGAACATACTGTGAAAATTCAAATTCAATAGCTACTAATTTCACTTTAAGTTCGCTCACTAACTAACACATGACTAATTTTTTTTTAACATCGGTAGACATACATCGGCATCGGACAATGTTTTTTTAACATCGGAATCGGACATCGGAATCGGTTTTAGGGCACATCGGTGCATCCCTATTTGGCATTGGCCAATCAGTCGAATTGTAGTAGGCCGCTTCTGGCCGTTTCAAGCTAACTTTCCAAATCATTTGAAAATCGCGTTCCGTTATTGGCTGGTTGGCACCACGTGGCCGATTTTGCGTGCTCTCATTGGCTGATGCACGATTTCAACAGGGACGCCGCCGATCACTTCGGATTTCACGTGAGCGCTTGACAAGCACTTGTTTTAGTTTGTCATTGCAAATCACAAGAAAGACGACGTTTCACAGCATTAAAAAATTAAATCAGCAGCCACGATGCAAAACTAAAACGGAAAAGGAGCCTAAAATCCTTCATACTATTGCTTATCAGGTGGGAACAACTATTTTTAGCCTAACTAACGCCGACTTTCGGACACGTTTTGTCATCACGCGAGATTTTCGATTTTCATTACCACCCGTAATAAAAAAAAAAATAACAACGGTTCTCCGAAACTATTAAAGCAATTTGTCTGATTTTTACTGTGCATTTTAATTAATATCTGTTGCGTGCGTGTAATAAGTTTGAAATAATTGTGTCCAATAGTTTTAGCAAGAATAAATATTTTGTTAGTGCCTCACTCCACGAGTAACGACGTAAGAAGAATGAAATAAAAAGCAATTGACCCGCATGATTTTGGGGGACCCGCCCGCGCCCGAGAACCGAACAATTTTTTTTCCCGGCCTTATTTAATTTTTTTTGTGTGACTTATCAGGTACTGGCCCGTATTCGGAACCTAGATCCGAAATCGATCCGGCACTGGCATTAAATTATCCGGAACCGATAAAACCATATCCAGTCAATCCCTTTTGTTTGTACTAAGAGCTACTACCACCTGGTACCAAACGTGCTAGTTAGGCCAAATTGACTAGTTTGATTTTTTTAATATCGTACTCGTTTCGCCCTTGTCGTTTGATTTTTTGTGTAAGTTTGATCAGATATCGTAAAACAAAAAGGGAAATGATTCGTGTTCCCACAATTTTAATTGCAGTAGGAACAATATACCAGAATATTACACCGGTACTTAGAAATGAAGATTCCAGTAAAAATCCTGATCCCAGCACCTTTCCCGAATTAATTCCACCAACACAGCACAGACTTAATAAAATGCCACCTACTTAGTATTGGTTAAATTAACAAAGGGAAACTTGTGATGTCCAAACTAACCTTGCTGCTTCGAGTTTCTTTTGAATGTGTGTGCTTCGCTCCTTAGCCTTTATGTAAGTTGGTCGTTTTTTGTTTACTTCAACTTCCTGAAGGAGAATAACACAATTTATTACTATCCATTTACATAGGACATGAAAAAGCAACTTAATACAGGTACACAGTATCAGGTTACGAAAAGCTAATTATTCGGTTCTCAAGGACGTAAAGATCAACCATTTTTTTCTCCTATTGCTGTTTTTTTTTAATAATGTGGCCAAAATTTTTTAGATTTTGATGTGCTGTACCAATAAATCTTTTAATGTTTTCGCAAGTACTTCTAAATGCTCCTAACGCCACTTAAAGAAAAGAAAATTTGGTTTTCAACTTTTTTCGTAAGAAATCTGTGTGATTATTTTCATTTTATTTTGAGGCACTCTTTTAAAGCCCTAGACTTAATTTTTTATTTATGCTATGCTCTGTATGTAAGCCCATGGCCAAGCAGGACACTTTTTTTAATGGGGGTAGTGAGAACAATTTGAATGAACCCTTTTATATCTACTAAAAAAAAAAGTCTATTAAACCGTCTATCATTAACTTACATAATTTTTTTATTCACAGTTGTGCTCATAATAATAATTAGGAGTTGACCAGAGAATACGCAACAACTGTATTCATAGGTAATGAATCGGTATGAATTCATCAGTATGAATCAGTATGAATTCATCAGTAGGAATGAATCAGTATGAATGAGTAGGTAATGAATCAGTACGAATTCATAGGTAATGATCTAAACCCTCACCCTTGGTACCTGCCCCCAATGGTAACTTTTACTGCTGTACAACATCGACGGAGTATTTTTCACAAACACTTACTACATGACCCGTGGCCTAAGAGCAAAAAATCTCACACTATACTTGAGGGTGGGTTTTAATTACCGTTATTTTTAAAGGTGTAAACAGCTAGTAAAGGTGTCCTGAAAGCCATTATTGACAATGGCCTTCTCTTTATACCGAACCTAGTACGCCAAAAAAGATTGTTTGCGTATACAGAAGATCTCTTTACAGTAAACTGCTAGTGAAGTACTGTAAAAATCGGACATCGACCAAACCTATTTTTACCAAATTCAAATTTAAATAAATCCACACATAATTTACAAGCGATGCAGGAACAGGTGGGGCAGAAATTTTGATCCTGTATATTTTACAATAACAACATTTAAAGAAAAATACAAGCCTAAACCAACTGCAGTACCACGTAAGGTCGGCCATTCAGTTTGAAAACAGGTTCAATACGATCCAGTACTAGGGGTCGGACAAATAGGAAAAAATGAATTCAAAAATCGCAACAAGAATATTCAAACATTCGTTCAAAAACAATTTTTGTTTTTTCTGTTTAGGTCCCCCCCCCCCCCCCAAAAAAAACTTGATTTTTATCATTAAATAGCAAAATGAAGTTTAATTTAGTCTAACTGGCATCTGATGTCTACTGGCTACAATGGCCATGGGGGACTTCCCCATTTTTGTTCTTAAATATAATAACAAATTTGGGAGGGAAGGGGAACGAAAATAGAGAAGAGAGAATTGAGGGGACTGGGACTCGAAAAGATCTCGAGGACACAAGGTTAAATTCGTAAAAAAAAAAAACACGTCAGCAAAGTTCACGTAATATTTTGTTAATAGTGAGTATTAGAACGTAATACATCCCATTCGAATAGGCTCTTAACGAACAAATATTTGAATATTCTTCCAACCTCTGTCCAGTACCAATCTGCTATGACAAGTGTCAGAGCAATCTACTATTATTTTTTAAATCACAGAATTAAAGATATTAGTTCTTTTTAAATCTAATAGTTTCAGCCATTTGTTCTCAAACTGAATTTTCACTCTACCCGAGATTGAATAAACTTTAAGACAAAGCATTTTTTCAGTTGGTTAACTGATAAATAAATACGAAGGCAAGCCTATTTACGTTGCGGTCAGAATGCTTGAGCGGGGAATTGAACCCACAACCTTTGAAACCAAAGGCCGGAGTCATACAATTCAGCCATACTGAAAAGGCCATGTCAGTATGGCTGAGCAGTAAGAATCCGGCCTGTGATTTCAAAGGTCGTGGGTTTGATTCCCTGCTTAGTCAGTCTGATATTTTAAGACCAAAAGGCAACATCCATAGGTTTGCATCCGTATTTATTTAACACTTATCAAGCCCATTTTATTTATGTACTTACCGTACACACAGTACAAAGTTAGAAAAAAACAAAAACATAGCTGACAACAGAAACTAACTATAAGGGATGAGGAGGAACACGTGAGGGACAACCATAGCCCCAGGGCCAGGAAATTAGGGCAGCATATTGCCTTCAGAATCTTGTTGGACAGCCATCCCCTGGACCTGATCGTGGGCACGCTGCCGCAGAGACCTCAGGTCCGTTGGTGACCTCAACTCACACCAACCATTAAGTGCAAGCAGACCTTTAGCAACAATGCCTCCAAGTCCGCTGCCCCAACCTACTGGACCCCTACACGCCTTCACCAGCCTGTTGCCAGATGCAAGAATAGCTCCCCAAAGGTTAGCCTGCTTCAAAAAAACCATGAGGTCGAGCGTGAACATCTTGCCATCCCGGCCAGATTGATGATTGTGGATTTGCCGAGGTAAGTGCTGAACTCTCTTGATAGCTCTATGGTAGACAATGGCAAGCTCCTTCGCAGTTGCTTTTCTGAACTTAAGACAAGTAGCCATGCCATACAGGCCAATTGAATGGGTTTTCAGAAGCTGTAGTTTGCATTCTTAAGAAGCAAAATTGAAAGTGTGAAGCACAATGTTGGCCACCCTACAGAATTCTCTCCAGACCTTTCTTAGGAGGCCATCGTCCGAAAGGTCTGCTGCAAGCTCTACTACAAGATAGCGGAAGCTAGTCACCCACCACAGTGAGTGGTTAATCATTAGCAGGGGGGGCCGTGAAATCATCGCCCCCACCAAACACCATTCCAACTGATTTGTTGGCATTGAAGGTCAGTCCCTTGTCATGAGTCAAGTACACCAGCCTATCCAGCAAAAAAGAAGTGCCCGTCTGCTTGGGGCCAGCAGGACGATGTCGTCAGCGAAGGCGACAATGTTCACAGCAACACCATTTACCCTGCAACCAGTGGTCAATTTAGAAATGCTGGCAATAGCTCCATCGAGGACCAGACAGAAGAGAAAAGAAGATAGGGGACTCCCTTGTTGCACTCCATACCTAGCCGTAAAGGAGTCAGAAAGGTGTCCTTCCCAGCTCACCTGAATGGCTTGCCTTTTATAGCAATTAGCTATCAAGTCGGTAATATAAGATGGAAGACCTCTCAGACAAAGAGCTTGAAACAGAGCTATGTGCGACCGTATCGAAGGCCTTAGTCACATCCAGGAAGCAGCCATACACCTGAGTACCAGCTCTACAGTATCTCCAAATGGTTTCTTACACTGCACACACCGCCATTGAGGTGGAGTGCTTACTTTTAATCCGAATTGGGCATCGCAAGTGGAAGTCTGGGCTTTGATGTGACTCAGGATAATCAGGTCCAGAAGTTTAGCGATCGGACTCATAAGCGCGATACCACGGTAACTATCACTTGTAGTGGGTCTCGCAGTCGTCTTCTTCAGTTTGGGAGTTAATATAGTCCTAGTGGCAGGCTCGGGACAGTGAGCATGGGCCAAGGAGGCAGAAAGGATCAGGGCAATAAAGCTATGAGCCAAGTGGCCAGCAAAGCGGAAATGTTCAGCATTTAACCAGTCAGGGACAGCAGCCATGTCCCTCTTCATGGCAAGCAGCAAGTGAACAATCTCGGCAGGACTAATTTCGTTGCTGGTATTAGTTCCTATACCACTGTTGACGGATTCCTCCTGAGCGGTCTCGGTGAAAATATCAGTGAACCAACACTTCCACAAGTTCCAAATAGTACTAGGGCCTTGCACCCCATCAACCGTGTCGACCATTGACCTAGTAGCACGTCCCGTACGGTGAACCGTAGCCCAAAAAGCGACATTATCCCTAGAACGTAATGAATCCTGCAGTGCTGCCCCCCCGCAAGGCACGATCATTCTGACGGCACCAACGCAACGCATTCTTGAAGATCCGTCTTGTATGATGGCGGGCTTCGTAGCTGGCCTCAGTCCCAGGCCTGCCATCACGAAGCCACATGGAATGAGCTCCTGCTGATAGGCTGCGTAGTGTTCTTTGACATGCTCATTCCAGCCAGGTACGCTGCGTGCACCAGTGGTGGAAGAGCGACAAGGCAACTTTAGACGAGCGGCCTCGGTAAGGACAGCAACAAAAAGGGCTGCCTCCCTATCGATATCCTGTCGGCGGGTGCTGAGATCCCATTTAATATCTCTACAGGTCAAACCTTTTGACGCTTCAAAAAGCACAAGCGCATTGGAAACATGTTTAGCGTATGCTCTTCTCTGCTCAGTCGTAGAGTCTCTCCAGCAGACTTCCTGCGATACACCTGAGGGGTACCGACGATTGGCAACTGGGTATCAGCAGTTGTAGCGGCGGTAGGAAAGCCCAAGACGATACCCAATGGAAGATGGTCGGAGCCCAACTTTCTTTCATCATCCCAAAGCTCGAGCATAGTATCCGCAATCCGCGTAGTCCCACAGATGTGATCAAGCCAAGACTTGCTGTCCTGTGAGTGGCTAATGAAAGTGCAGGTGTCGGCCGGCAGCGCACTATTAAGGCTGTACCGAACCGAACATGGCCGAACTGAGGGTGTTCGGTCTTTCAAACGCAAAATACCAAACCAAACATATTTTCACTTCTAATCGACGGATTTTGATGTTTGAATACACCGTTTTGAAAGTTTTTTCACCAGCTTTCTGTTGGTCCAAACTACAAGTTCCTAGCTCTAACGGTTCAGGAGTTATAAGGGAAAATTTAAAAGTAGTGCAGATTTTTTTATATTTAAACAGAGTTTCAACATCTATGAACTTAACAAGTCCATGTGAAAATACCTACATATGTTAAGAAACTTGTGCTTTGATGAATCTTTTTGAACTGAGTTCTTTTACATTTTAGTTTAAGATAGATTGGTTTGGTACATTTTTGTTTAGTTCGGAAGTGTTCGGTGTTCGGCTGATTTAAGGTTTGTTCGGTTTGGTTCGGTTCGGCTGAAAAATTCTCGTTCGGTACAGCCTTACGCACTATCAAGGAAGGTCAGTCCCAAGCCCACAATCCCCCTTGGCGACCAACTTTGTGTAGTGACATGCTCTCAGCATTGTAGTCACCAGCGACCAGAATCAAATCAGTGTTCACTGCCTGCACAAACATATCAATTTCACTGAGAAGTTGAGAACCAACAGCAGCTCTTCGTAGGTTCGTTGATGTGCTTATCACTAGGAGCATAGATTGAGGCAATGGCTAGACGCACACTCTCGGAGATTTGGAAGGACAGCCCTAAAACCCTAGAGCTGTTAAAAGAATGGATGGTAGGGCGGCTAGAGCAAAGGGACTTCCGCCACAGTATGGCAGTGCCACCGTAAGGTCGCCCATGATGGATGGCAGCGGAAGTGTCGACCGGTGAAGTGGTCACCGCATGGTAATCTTTGTGAATACCGTTCAAGTAGTCCAACTCATAATCACAGAACCAAGTTTCTTTCAACAGCACAATGTCTGCCTGACAACATAATGTGGCTTTGTAGATTTATGATGGTGACTTTTATAATCACAGATACTGTATATCAGCGAAAAAATGAACCATCTTCTACTTTGAATGTTCGAAATCAATCGATCACAATAGAAACACTCAAATTCAAAAACAAAAATACTCTCAGTACGGTATTTTGCGAATTTTCGATAGGCCTAATAGTCCGAGTGGTGTTAATTTCGGTCTCTCCTATCTTCTTCAGGCTTCCTTTCTTGTGCTTGCTTCTGTTTTACCTTGTCATGGGTGCCAGTGTTTTTGAAAATGTTTGGAAACCGTTACCCATTGTACTTCTCGCGTGTCATTTGCTCAACGCTCGCACGATCCCATTTGCGCGAGAAGTGTGACCCCAACTCTTTACTGATTAGGAATTTGATGTTAGGGTTTGACGGCCCTTGAAGATTCATGAGTGGTTGTCCGCTCGCCTCACAGTGTTGAATCGCCAGCGATTCAAGTCCTCTTAGATGTAAATCCCTCTTACTATTAGACACCAGCAGAGTAGTTGTTTGGTCCCAATCGATTTTGTGCTTAGTACTCATGCGGTGGGTGGCGATGCTGTTTGCTTCATTCTCGTTTCTTACGTCAGCCATATGTTGTTTCACTCGAGTGTGGATTCCTTTTCGTGTTTCTCCTACATAAACTGCTTCGCACCGTACTGAGAGTATTTTTGTTTTTGAATTTGAGCGTTTCTATTGTGATCGATACTGTATATCGTAAATTGGTTCCTTTCAGGGTGGTTTTTTACGTGAATAGACCTATACAATAACGAAAAATTGTTCCTTTTATTAAGGTTGTGCCGGTGCCACTTTTCTCCGATATCAGTTCGACACTGATGCCAATTTACCCGGTTCCGATCCCAGTACCGGTGCTATAGGTGATTTGCCGATACTGTGCCAGTGCCGATGTCAAAGTTTAACTTAATAAAGTATACAGAAAGTGTTAATACGTCAGTAATTTAATAGTGTAACAAACGTAAACTGCTCGCTAACACTTACAGCTCAATGAGGTGAAAAACTAGCAGATTATTTAAAAGTTGCTTAAATTTTAGTTGCGTTGCGAACAATATGTCATGTTGTTAATGTTACGAATATGCTGATTGTGGAAAAAAAGCAAGCCGATGCCGGTACTTGTTAACCCAGTGCCGGTCCGATACCGGTACCACTGGTACCTGCAGCCGGTCCCGGTACCAGTATGGGTACCTGCACAGCCTTACTTTTTATGGACCGGTTTTCTAGGGATGGGTCGGTTTCAATTTTGACATCGAATTTACATGGCCACAAAACCACAGTTTTGGTATACTGGCTTGGTAAAGTCAAGCTGAAAAAAATACACCTATAAAAACCCCTGGGCTGAACAAAAGTTTTCTGTAGCTCACGAACCCTAGTAACCAATCGTAGCAACTAAAACTACTTACCGCTTCTCTGATGTTTTGCTCAATTTTTGATAATTCTCGTCCCATTTTTCCATTCTCTTTCTTCTTTTCCTTTAGTTCCTCATCAATTTTATCTCGTCTTTTCATGGCTTTTTCAAGTTCGGTATTTTTTCTCTTTGAATCTTCTACTAGTTGCTTGTGTTCCTTCTCACAATGATACAATTTAAAGAGATGGAAAATAACTTGTTTCTCCACCTGCATCATAGTAATATACAAAGAAGAAGAATTGTATTCTTTGTGAAATAACTTCAAAACAACCACGCACTCACTGCACTTACCAAATCATCTCGTAATTTCTGGTATTTTTCTGCCTCTTCTTTTTCTTGCTTAGCTTCCTTGCGTTCCGCAGCAATCCCTTTTTTCTTTTGATAGCTGAACTGAGTATCTTCTTCAGCTTTTACCATTTCCGTTTTTAGACGATCATATTCTTCTTTTATCTCACACGATCTGTTTAAAAGTTAAAGACTACACCATTACAACTTGTGACTAACTGGGTTGAGAAAAACTGGTTATTTGTCTAAACGTTTACCAAACTAACCGAATTTACCATTTAGATGTCTCCCCCCCCCCCCCCCACAAAAATAAGACCTAGTCTACCTATATTGCTTAACTTATTTAAGATAACCTATATTTATATTTCCAACGATAAACTAAAATGGTACCGTAAAATATTAAAAAAATAAGCGTTATGATCGATCATTGTTGATATTCGTTAAAAATCGTTCTCAGGGTGGCGTTCAAAACTTCATTAGTGAAATTCCCTGATTTTTCCGGTTTTCCAGACCAATACTGACATTTTCCCCTGATTTTTTTCCGGTCGAAGGAAGGTGCAGTACATGACTAAACATTTTTTTTCACATTTCTCTAAAATCGCCATAACTGCATCACATTGTCTTGCTAAATCAATAATTGTATTGCCATAACTGGTACCGTAAAACCCAGAATTTAAGACCCCGGTCTTATACCCGAATATAAGACCACGGTCTTTTAAGTGAACCTAAAATAGCACAATGACTTTGTCTGTTACCAGTTATCAAACACTTTTTACCACTACTATGTTCCAAAAGTAAAACAACAAAAAAACAAAAATTTGGAATGGTACTACTTGTTGTGTTGGTTGGTTTTTTGTTTGTTGTCTAGCTTGCGATTTATCTCCAACTTGGGAATCAAAAAAAGATTTGTAGATCGCCCAAACCCAGTTTTACAGAATCCGGAGCAGGTTTGGAGCCTTTAATAGGTTTCCAGGATAAATCCAGATCTCCACCTCATTTTGTGTTCTGTCCTCCCTCCAGCTGATGAAGAATAAGGAAGAACTTACCAAAATGTACTGCACCAATCCCATACTTTCTTAATTACAACTTAACCTTCTCATTATGTTAAATGAATTCACCTTAAAACAGTTTTTTATTATGGCCTCTTGGTATTATTGGGAAAAAATACTGCAGTATAGAAATAAAAAAATGTAACAAGCTCAAAGTATGGAAATTAAAAAGTAATTTCGGACTAGCCTACAAGGAATTTACTTATATTTTTATATTTGGCAGTACAGAAAAAGTTATATATTATACTGTAGTTACGAAACAGAAAGTGAGGATGTTTGTTTTTTATTGTACTTTGCTTGTTCAGTTAGTTCAACTGGCTTTCTTCACAGATGTATTTTTTTAATATATAGTTAAAAATTTAATTTATTTTTATATTTTTATGCATAAATTTAATGTAAAAAAAATTATAATTAAATAATATAAATACGTACTCAGTTTAATTTTTTTTAATGCAATTTTAAAATTAGTAGATGGAAAAGTAGCATGAACATTTTTGCTGCCCGAATGCACTTGCAAGCTTGAGGATTTTCGCTTCGCGGATATAGTGCTTACACTGGGATTCCAAACGAATGCGCTATTTACATCCAAGATGCAGCACTGTAACACTAATTACAATAAGCAAACAACCTAACAATAATAAAATGTTGGCAGTCATAAACGGACAGGAATCAACTATTAATGTATTCTGCTCCAGTAACCAGGATTTCTGTTGAGATTTTACGGTCAATCTACTCCCAGAAACGTTAGTTTCAATAGGTAGGTGGCTCATTGAAATTTGAAAGATCAACTAACTGATTAGGCTTAACGATATTGGGCACAACAATGAAAGCTCATAAAATTAATTTAATTAATTTTCTGTTATTTGTTTAATTAAAATGCCAATTAAAAGCCAGTTTTGAGTCCGATTCAAAGAAGATGGACAAAGCAGCTCGAGTTTTTAATTAAGTTTAAATATGGTTGAAAAGAAGTTGTGTATTTCGTCGTGAATTCGGTAAAATTTTGCCAAATCCGCCCGCAGATTCGGTTCGGATCCGAATTTGGTTGATCGGTACCTCAGCGAAATGATCATACAATTTTTTAATTCAAATATTAGTTCTACAGGCTTAGAGAACACGTTTCAAAAGTATGTTTCGAATTTAAGACCATGGTCTTATAAACGAAACTTCTTCAGTAACACCTTGTACTCGTGGTGCTTTTTTTCGTTCTTAAATTCGGGATTTACGGCATTTGTAAACAGTAGGAAGCCATAATCTGAACAAAACCAGAAACGCACTTAACATGTAATGTCCCATATTACTTAGGCCTAAGGAGTTTTCGCTTTATCATAAATGAAAAACAAAAAAGATATAGATTTTTACTAATAAAGTGAAAGTTTTACAAGTAAAAAGTGAAATCCGAATTAGCTATTCTTTGAAGATAGAAAGACTTTCCGGAAAATGTTGAAATTCCCTGGCTTTCTGTGTATGTTTATCAAATTCCCTGAATTTTCCCAGTTTTCCAGGTAATACGCCACCCTGTTTCTATGCAGGCAGTAAATTTTGCAATATGTGTAATCATTACATCTTTTTTTTCATCTTAATTAATTTCGATGGTACTGCCTTATTCCTCGAATAAACTGCTCCGTTTCAAACGCCGCTTCCTTTCGTATCACAAACTCTGATTGGTTGATTGGTGTTACGTGACTGTTGAACGCGTCGGGGCGAGTCATGAAATGCAAAGTGAGTCACAGTCGTTTCCATTGGAGGTAGTGTGCATACATCCTTTGTGCACAGCCGGCTAGGAGCCAAAGATGGCGGCCCGCGACGGATTGTTCGATCGCCGTTGACACTCTTCAATATTGGGGACAAAAACAACTGTACGGTAACAAAACCATCATAACAAATACTGCAGAAGAATAACCAGTGGCTGTCAGCATTCGAAGATTGCTCAGTTCAGTTAGTGTAGCGTTGTCTTTAGTCAAATTTTTCGGCGTCCTTGGTAAAGGGCAGTTCGCATATTCGGGGTTCGGATAACTGAAGTTTAACTATAAGTTATTTCAAACAAAATTATGGATACCCAACGTAGAATGAAATAATTAATGATTAAATAATTAAATCATTATAGGGCTGCTAATAAGCAAGTTGCACGCACGTGTGTCTTTGATCCATTGCGTGAGATGACTCAGCATCGCTGTAAGCAGCACCACGAATTTTCTTTTTTTGCTGTGCAATGACGGTTTAGCTTGGGTCTCTTCGATTATTTCTTGTGATTTTTTACGATGGTGGACGAAGTGCTTAAGGAATGTCAAATTCTAAAGCACCGTCTGTCTTGTTTTTTTTCCCCTGGACTGCATCCACGTCATTCAGTCTCATCTTCATTTCCAACGTCAACTGCTTACGTTTTGTTTTCGTTTTTTCTGTCACTCGTCTTGCGCGATGTTTTTTTTTAGCCTATTCCGAACAAGAGTGAACAAAGTGAAATTGGCATTTCACGTGAAGAAATATTTTGAGGGCAAAGTAGTGTATAGGAGAGGGAAAGAGAGAGAGAGGGGTTATAGATAAGGAAGACCGACCAACGGAAAACGTTTTAAGACCATTTTTCCTGTTGAGGTTGTTGAACGGAGGTCAATGTCACAGGCCTTCCAGTCAACTTTCGGAAAAATAAGTAAGACTTTTCCAAAAAAAAGTAGGACAACAGGAGCAACAATAATAGGAATAAGTTACCGTTTGGCGCTCGTCTTTGCTATATTTTCTTTGGTGCACTGTACCTTTTCAGTCCCATCTTTCTTTAAAACAAGTCTTTTACAGTTCTCAATCTGATGAGGGATCTTTCGTGTAATGAACGATGCCCTGATGTCATCGAAGTATTGTTGAGAGAGAATCCTTGTTAAACATCAGCGATTCCATGAGCCAAATGTGGGCGCATTTTACACCTTTTGCTAAGTGGGGTTACTTATTGATTCGGCCCATTTCAGTTGAAATTCTGCCTCCCCAGTAAGAGTAAATTGTTTGGAATTCAATTTTGCTACTCTTTTCAAGTTTTACAAAATCAGAAACATCGGAATCAACTGGGTAACATTTCCATTCATCTATTACCTGTCTGCTTTAAGTGGAAACAAAGGGTGCCCTGGCATTGTAAGCAACTGCTGAAATGCTTGTTGTCGACATTTTTTCCATATACATCAATAAAGGCATTAAAGGTTCTTTAAAACTGGATTCTTTAAAGGCAATGTTTTTGCCATTTTCCTGTAAGCTGCCGTGAAGAATTTGGATGCATTCAGAACCAGTTTACAGTTTTCATTTATCAAGGGATTCTGTTCTTTGCTTGCATTTATTGCCAGGAGATCACTGCCTGTGACATTCTCCATAACTTCTGGT
Organism: Lithobius niger; assembly: GCA_023313725.1. Lineage (NCBI taxonomy): Eukaryota > Metazoa > Arthropoda > Chilopoda > Lithobiomorpha > Lithobiidae > Lithobius > Lithobius niger. The sequence continues at coordinate 49,001 of JAHWFP010020236.1, forward strand.
TTCATAAATCGCATTGGAAATTGTAATAAAAGATCGTTTAGTTTCTTTATAACTTATGTGCACCAAAGTAATTAATTGTTTTTGGAAGAGCGTCGCTAGTCCCCTCAGCCGCCGCCGGAAATAGGTCAGCCGAATATTCGCCGTTTTTTTGTTTGGCTAGCCATTAACCAGCCGCCGCCAAAAAATATACAGACTAGCCATAAAAAATTTTTTTAATTTGTTAAATATCAAACTCGGTTGCGATTCGGTCTCACTTTTGGAACAGTGTGAATTTGTACCTTGAATCTTCGAAATGCCAATCGGACGTAAAAACTTCCGCTTGGCATCAAGTTAGCACTCACAAAGTCTACGACAAGAACTTCTCGGAGAGATAAAGGATAAGCTGCGTCAGACTCGAAGTGCATTACACACATCACAGATGCACGAATCCGAAATTGAAACGTATTTGGCAATATCAAGTCTTGACAATAAGTATCAGGATAATGTTTTGCAGTTCTGGAATGACAATGCCTCAACGTTTCCAATATTATCGCAACTAGCTGAAGTTTACATGGGAATGTCGTCGGGGTCTGTTGCTGTTAAAAGCATGTTTTCGATCACCTCGCATATTCTCGGACCAGAGAAACTAAATAGAATGACATTCATACATGACAACTTTAATGTTGTTACAGGTTAACTTAAAAAAACGTGTATCTTATTTGGGTGTAAGTAAGCAGTAAACTAAAAATGGTGTTTAATTTTACCATTGGCATTGTGTATAATTTTGTTGTTTGAATTTAATTACTGTACAGGGTGGTCCACAAAAAAACTGACGACCCAAAATTTTTCAAGTTCAACTTTTCTAGTTACCACCCCTCAGAACCAGGAGACGACAGAAATCTGCCAGTTTCATTAGTTTATTTCTGTCCTGTTCTGGTTTGAGGGGTGCTAACTAGAAAAGTTGGAAAATTTTGGGTCGTCAGTTTTTTGTGGACCACCCTGTAGAGGATATGATTTGCAGCATATTTCATGTGTTAAAATTCTGTTGACATAGCCTACTTAAAATTTGATGGGGCGTAAAACTAAAACCTACATAATAATGTTTTAGTGTCTAACATTTTTTTATATTGCTCCGATTTTAATGTAGGAATTGCTAAAATTAGTGTAGGCTAAGCCGATAGCCGCCGAAATTGACTTAAGCCATTAGCGGCCGAAAATAGGCCGAATTTTTTCATTAACCAGCCAAAAAACGTAAAATTGAACGGCTGAGGGGTCTAAGCGTCGCCAGAATATTACTGAAAAATGTACAGCAGATATCAGAAACTGCATTAATTGGAAAGAAGTAGAAACCTTGAGTACTGTACTGTAACAACTCTCTTGCAACGATCCATTTGGCTTAGATTTGTTACTTCAGATTGTATTTTGGTCTGTGTCTGTACTGAACTTTACAAATTTCAGCGTACGATGCATTTTACATTTTTACTGTAAATCGTGGATTAAACGCCCATGGGCTTATGCAGTTAATTTGGCAAAAATAGGGGGATGGGCTTTAAATCAACCTTATACATTTTTTAACATTCTGGATATCTTATTACAGAAAATTCGAAGCTTTTGAACGATCTCTGAAAGACCAATTTTTCCTCCTTTTAATTGCTGTGAAGAAGGGAGGAGGCTTCGTTAGAGATGCCTTGTGCAGGTGCTAGGAGCTGAAGGAAGAGTCCACTATTACCATAGGGAGGGAGAAGGGCCAGTAAACATAGCAAGCAGTACTATCTTTATTCACATCATATAACTTTTAGATAATTTTTCGTAGAAAAACGACAATTTGAGGGGTGGGCTTTAACTCCACTATTCCATGATTTTGACTTTACAGCATTTTAGAGGGTGGGCTTTAGCTTCAACTGGGCTTTTAATACACGATTTACGGTAAGTAGAGAAAAGTTGGAAAAGTGGACAAAAGTAGGACAAAAGTAGGACATTCACCAAAAAAGTAAGAAAAGTAGAACAACTGAAAGGCCTGATGTTGTCAGGTAATAGGGATGGGTCGGTTTCATTTTTTTGACTTCGGTTCCGGTTTCGGTTTTTACCACCAAAAAACCTCGGTTTCGGTATCGGTTTTTGCCACCATCCACCCCAACTAGCTATTTCTATTTTTTCTCTCTGTAATACTGGCTTCTAACTCACTCTTTTTTCACTTTCAGCCGCGTGATAGACCATGGGTATAGCTGTGGCACTATTTTCCTCTATTTTCATTTTAATGACTAGAAGCTTTGTTGTCAGTCATACGTAGAAGATAATAATTATTTTAAAAAATAAGGAAATTTTTGATTTTTCGAATACCGTACGAAAAACCGCCACAAAATCCGAATCGGTTTCGGTTTCGGTTTTCAGTAAAAACCGAAAATTCGGTTTCGGTTTCGGTTATTGACTCATCCCTATCAGGTAATGACCTGCTTTCTGCCTAGCACATATAATAGGAAGTGAAAGACCATAATTGGTTCGTCATGAGCAATTTTTAGTTCAAATGGCCAAACAAACACAACGAAAAATTTTTTTTAAATAAGGTTTTCGTTATAACCGAGTTTGTTCAAACAAAGTTCTACTGTAAATTAAAGTAACAGACTGACTGCATGTTGTTGAATAGAGCCGACACAAGTTTTAAAACAGCCTTCTTGTATTCTCGGCTGCTTACTCCTGTTTCCGGTCGGCTATGACTAGTGTTTAATATTCAGCATTAACATATAGACAACAGCATCACTCTCAACTGGATGGAGCTAATATCAAACACATTTGGCCGTTCCATACACCACTACCTCGAGTAATACGCTTTAGTTGGAGACTGGAGTAAAAACCCATCAGCCAAACCATCGGTAAACATACAAATCCAAGGTTCATGCAGATAGTGAAATTTAGCGATATATCGATGTGCCAATCAATCAATACTTGGCAGGAACTAATTGACATAATGACCATTAATTCAATCCAGGTTCCATGCAGGATGACTCGACTTACGACTCCCAAACTGTAACAGACCTAGTCGAAAGAATTAGCTATAAATAGAATTGACTTAACTCGCCTTGCTCAATAGTCAATTGACTCAAATCTGCTAAAATGGAATTGTGTCCATCACTGGTTCTCAGCAATATTTGTAAAAGTAAAAAAAAAAAAATCATTCAGTGACCAGGGTTTGTATTTTTACTATGTGAACTACCTGGATTTGCTCGAGTTGAACAATTTTGCCCATTACAAGTATTTAGCGTTAAATTCCAACATTTGGTGAAAACTGATTCAGTTCAATAATAACGTTCAATAGTACTTTTATTGGAATGATGTGACCGGATAGGAACCAAGGGTATTCGATTAATATTCAATAGCGCGGAAATAACAGCGCACGACAAAACAGCGTGACGACAAAATAGCGCAACAAATGTTTCAAAACGATTATAATTCGTAATTATCATATGCTGTGGGCAATTTCTGTTTTATATATTTATTAACGGAATACTAAACCCTCACTTTTCCAATTTTTTTAATGATAGCTAAGACTCTAAAAACCCCTTCAAAACTTATAAAATGTCGCTTGCCTTCTTACGTCGTAATAAATTAAAATAAGTGCGTTTTTTAAGACACCCAACCAAACGTAGCACCACGAGAGCTCGCGACTATGGAGGTTTCGTGAAGCAGCATTACGTCAAAACCATAACGGAAGTGGGGAGCGCATCCTTCCCATCGTGCAGCGCGCGACCACTCTCTGCTTGTAAACAAAAATGGCTACCAACAACGCTGTCAATTCGTTGCAGCTTTATCAGTTTGAACCTGTTGCAAGTGGTAAACGGAAGGCAAAAAGATGCGAGATCGCTAAGAAAACACTAAAGAAGCCAGAAGACCCGTGGGATCCCGCCAGCGATGACCTGTCGTGGTGTAGATGCCAGAAATGACCGCACTACGAGAGTCCCACGATAGGCCGTTTTGTTTCTGGCGCACGCGCAGGTCACGCAAACAGGTGAAAGGCGCCATAAAAGTAATGACGTCACGACGCGTGGTGGTTCAAACGGGGTTTTCTTCAGAGCTTGTGCGTCGTCTGCTTAAATCAGATAGGTTAAAAATTCGTACGGCTTAAACACTGACACCCATTGACGTCGGATACCTGTTAAAATTAATTCCAGTAGCTAAACTATCGATTAAAAAATTCATTGTTGGAGGGTTTAGTATTCCTTTAATTAGAAACTGTAGATAAGAATAAACTTCAGGATTAGCATGGTAACCCCCTCGCCACACATAAAACTAAGTAAAACCAACATACTGTAAAACAATTAAATCAGATCTTTAACTGAAAGCTGTAAGAAGTTTCTGTCTTATTTATTTAGGCCTAAAAAATTACATTTAACCCTCCCCTCCCCCTCCCACACACACCAACACTACTTGTAAGGAACCCTACTGCCTAAACTTTGCGAATGTCAACATTTAGTCAAACCAATGTACTTTTTTTTTTCTTTTCTAGATGGGTGACAATTAAAGAAACAATTTTGAATTGTGGTTTTCCAAAAACATTCAAATTAAAGATACAGTAAAAAATTTTTTGGTCACTTACATTTAAGCAGTAGGCGCTGGACCAAGGATAGACAAGGAAGGCGGCTAAACTTTTTACATCTCCCGTATCTTAGAAGAAGGAAAACCCGTCAGAAACCCAGGTTCACTCCCCCCCCCCGGCCCCCGGGGGTGCTCATCCTCAAGCCTAAATGTATTTTTATTTTTATCTACAGTTTGTAATTAAATGTAATTTTTAGGCCAAAATTAATAAGACAAATTGCCCACAGATTCAATTAAGTTAAAGGTCTTATTTTATTTTTGCTAGTATGTTGGTTTAACTTAGTTTTATGTGAGGTGTGTGTGTGGGGAATGGGGGGGGGACCATGCTGATCCCGAAATTTAAATGTATTGTTTTTATTCTTATGTACAGTTTGTAATTAATTAATAAATAAGACAGAAAATACTCACAGCAGATGATAATTTTGAACTATCATCGTTTTAAAACAACTTTTTGTGCTATTTTGTTGTGCGCTATTTTGTCGCGCGCTGTTATTTCCGTGCTGTTTTTACCTTTTTTACCCACCTTTACTCACAGATTCGTCCACCTTCTGTTTTTTTTCCGACTGAGGACCATTTATTTTTCTGACTCGGGCTTTCGGTTTGTTGCACCCCCCTCCCCACCTTTTTTTTTTTTTTTGCCCTGTGAATTACAGCGATTCTTTTTGGCTGCCAATATCTACCACGATAAAGTAAATTATAGTTAAGTTGGTGGGACATTTGACCCGAGTGGTGACAACAGGATAAATAATACCTTGTCTTGTCGTAATACTTGGGGAAATATCTTAAAAATCTCCATGTGTCACTTCATAACTTAAAGATGTGCACAATCCAAAGCATTCATACGAACCTACTAATTTCTTCAAAGAGAGCTGTTCTTTCTTTGGGATTTTTCATAGCAATAGATTCTACTGCACCTTGAAACACAAGGAAGTTTTTGGCTTTCACATTGATTCCTAATTTTTCCAATTCGTCAGCATATTGGTTGTGAGACACACTCTGAAAAATACAAAACAATTTCAAAAATCAACTTTGAATAGCTTGTTCACTCCAGTTGTTTTCTGCATCGCGGAAAAGTTGTCGATCATTCACGATCTGGTTTCGGTCTAGCATTAACACAATGTCCTATTCACATTTATTCAAAATTTAACTTTATTATCTAGTCCCTCCTCCAAATTCTATCCTAATTCATAGTTTAAACTAATTTATTACGAAATTGGTATTTCGAAAACGAACACTTGTAACATCTAGCACAACTGACGATGTTAGATCGAGTATGACAGGACCTGGGCCACATGGCCATCGGTTCCAGGAGCTTGCATTAAAGTTAGGATTGGTTTCACTTAGCTGGATTAGATTGATGGCTAAATGTAACCCAGGTCCCATCAAACATGATCTAACATTGTCAGTTGAGATGGACGTTAAGAGGGTTTGATTTCGTAAAAATTTCGTAAAAAAACTAGTTTCAACTATAAACTACGTTGGAATTTGGAGGGGGGGGGGGGCGATCTAATAAATTAAATTTGTGAATATATGAGAATAGGGCATATTAATGCTAGACTGAACCAAGAAAAATAAATGTTGACTCTTCCGCAACATAGCCGAAACACCCTTCCTGAACAGAAGATACATTCAAAAAATCTTACGTTTTTTTTTTACAAAATAAAATTTAGAAGCCTATAGGAGTTAAATAGGTGATTTATGGTACACAAATTCAAATTAAACAAACGCCCAAACATATTCCATTTCCAAATCAAGAAAATAATGAAATTATTAGGGATCGACCGAGTAACAAAAAACCGAGTCCGAGCCGAGTCCGAGTAATTACGAATACCCACCGAGCCAAGTCCGGGTAGTAAAACCGGGTCGTAGATTTTCAGTTTTTGCTTTATGTTTAATATGCAGCTTTTTTTTACTTTGGTTTCGTTCTTTTTTTTTTTTGCTTTCACTCATTTTCATTTTGCTTTCGTCCAGTTTTGTATTGCACATAGAATAACAATGAGCGAATGCAAATAAAAGGACGAAACCAACTTTAAAAAACTGTAAAATACCAGTAATTCTTTCTTTCAAATATTTTAATTATAAACTTTACGTTATTAATTAAAGTTAAGTCAAAAATTTAATTGACCAGCAATTCTTTGTTCCAAATTTTTTAATAATAAAGTGAAATGAAAAATAAAATGCATTTTTGTTACTCTGTCTCCCAATAGGCCTTTGTTGGCTTTAACCCTTTAAGCAACGATGTGCCCTAAGTGGAGTAACGACGTATATAAACGTCGAAACGTTTATGGGGAAGTGCGGGTCGAAAAATGTGATTTTCGGCCAAAATATCGACATGAGAAAAGCTGAAATTCGCTACCCGATATGTTGTGCATCGATTTCTGTAAACAAAACGTTGTAAACGATGTCTATACTTTTATAAAAAGCACTTTAGTTGAGTGCAGTCTCACTAAAAACTGCAAAAATGTGGTGTTCATTCCTTTTTCCGTAGTTCAAGAACAAAAAACTGTTCATTTTCGACAGCGGTAGCGATCGAACCAATTTGACTGGGCGCCGCCATCTTGGGTTTATTGAAAAGCTGGAATTCCCCTCTATCCGGGCCTGTCAACATATTTTCTCGATGCCCGTTTGGCATTGGCCAATCAGATGGAATGTAAGAGGCTCTTTCTGGCGGTCTCAAGCTGCCTTTCCAAAGCAATTGGAAGATCGCGGTATCTCATTGGCCAGTTGGCACCACGTGACCGATTTGGTGCGCTCTCATTGGCTGACGGACGATTTCACAATGGCGCGCTTTAGATTTCACGAGAGCGCCTATGTTGGGTTCGTTGTTGAAATTCACGAGAAAGATGATGTTTCACAACATTAAAAAATTAAAACAGCAGCTGCGATGTACAACTAAAATGGAAAAGGAACCTATAAACCTTATCGCTTATCAGGTGGGAACATCTGTTTTTAGCGTAACTATTGCCGACTTACGGACGCGTTTTCTCAACACGGAGATTTTCAATTTTATTCGTTTACAGCCCGTAAGTACAAAAAATTGGTTCTCCGAAACTATTAAAGCAATTTATCTGATTTTTTCTGTGCACATTAATGAATATTTATTCCGTGCAAGTAGTTGTAGGGGGATCCAGAAGGTATAAATGAAACTATGAAAATAAAAATAATTTTTTCAACAAATAATGATTACCCTGTTCGTACTCGGTCGAATTTTTACCGAGTCCGAGCCGGGTCAAAAATAGCATTACCCGGTACCGGGTCGGGTATTTACCCGGACCCGGTCGATCCCTAGAAATTATGCATGTACGTGTGATGTGTGGAGGCGTGTTCCATGGAGTTGAAATTATAGCTCATTTGTCCGAGTTAACTCTTACCAGTATTATTACATACCTTATCATTTATTCTATAGTCGGACGATGAACCAGCAACAATTCGAGTGAATCTGATTTCCTTTTCTTCATCAGCGTATACAGCAGTGACTGTTGCTCGATTAGAAACTGCTTGTCCAATCGGTGCACCATGAATCAGGTCCTAATTTAATTGATTAACCATTGGTAAGCATGTCAATACTGTTACACAATATACATTTGCAATCCAGCAAGTGCACAATACAAAAAACAAAACCTAATTCCATTTTTGACTGGCAACAGTTCACACATGCAATAATTTCATGTTAACTGTCTAATAAAAAAAATAAAAAAATTGCCTGATGGTCAGTTTAACATTTATTTACATCTTAGGGAGGCAGTAATGATTTTAAGGAATTGTGGGATTTTATCAATTTTTTTTTGACAAAGCAAATAAGTTTGGAAGCCAGAATGAATTTTAAAGCCACCCACATTTTCAGCCATAGAATAGAAAGGCCCCTCACTTTCCCGCATCCACAATCCCATCACAGTGCCAAAAGCACCAATGCCAGCTTGCTCAATCAGGCAATTTGGAGAAAACAGTTGGCGACTTGAATTTTTCCCTACTCACTAAAAAGGCAATGAGCAATAGAGACGGATACTGAATTAGCGAGGTCTTGGGAACAGTACACGCCAGACACAACCGGTTCGTAGAGTTGTGCTCAGATTTACAAGGGCTATACAACAGTAGTTTATTTTTTCTACAATGATACAGAGATTAGAGAAAATTATAAAATTTCACAATGCATAAATTTGAAGGAAAAAAAAAACAAGTATGACATACTGTAGGCTGGCTACAAGGCAGGGCGGATTCATTTAAATGAAGCCGATTTAAGTCAAATGATTTTTATCAATAATAATCATTAAAATCATTAATTTTTACAATCCTTTAAATATTTCAATTAGGCTAACCACATCCTTTCAAATTCCAGTTTAAGTTTTCGTTTCTCTTATAGAATAGAATAGAGAACCCGACGGTGCAAGCAAAAGCCAAGAAGCACCCCCCCCCCCCCCCCCCCCACCCCCACCACCCCCCCCCCCCCCCCCCAACCCAAACCAAGAACCAACCACCAGGAAAAGCCTAAGCAAGAAAACGGTCCAGCCGACTTTTGAAAGAATCAAGCGAAGTGGAAAGAACAACCGAAACAGGAAGGGCATTCCAGGCCTCGACCACGCGTTCTGAGAAAAACCGGTGCCGAACATTACCGGAGGAGACACTTCCGCAGAGTTTGAGGGAATGCCCCCTGGTCATAGTGTGAGAAAGACAAAAAAAGTCGGCTGTCTGGACGTCAATAAGGTGGTTTAAGATTTGGTAAGTGAGGATAAGGTCACCCCTGAGGAACCTGGTATTGACCGAGGTCAAGTTTAGTTTGCGAAGACGTTCATCATAAGAAAAATTTTTGAGGGGAAGGCACCATTTAGTGAGGCGGTGTTGACAAGTCTCAACACGGGCGAAGAATAACAGGGGCGGCCAGACTGAGAGCAGAATTCGAGCGTAGGGCAAAGGAAGGTTTTGTACAGGAGAGCAAACAGCTTAGGTGAGACAGCAGAGAAAGTTTTAAGAATGTAGTGGGCTTTTTTGGAGACTTTGCCGATGATGTAATCAGTATTGGCATGAAATTTCAACGAAGAATCAACCAAAATGCCCAAGTCCCTATGGGACGTGTTAGTAGAAAGGGTAGTTTTACCAAGGCGGTAGCTGCAGTGAGGGTTGTTATGCCCAAAATGCAGCACCACGCATTTCACATGATGAAGGGGAAGACAGTTTTTTTTCGACCAGGTGGCAATGGCGTCAATGTCTTGCTGGAGATCTTGGTGAAGAAAAGCGGGAGAAAGAATTTTCAGGTCGTCCGCATAGCATCTGCTAAAGGATCGAATGACAGAATGGAGGTCGTTCAGGAAAAGGTTGAAAAGAACAGACCCCTGGGGGACCCCCGAGGTAACGGGGACCCAGTCACTAGTGGAACCTCTGAGACTAACACGTTGTCGTCTATGAGAAAGGTAAGAACTGATCCAAGCAATAGGTGTTTTAGGAAAATTCGAAGAGGACAGCTTGTGAAGGAGGATGAAATGGGAGACGGAATCAAAGGCTTTCCGAAAGTCAAAGAAAACAAGATCACATTGCACCCCTTTGTCCAGTAAGGTGGTAGGGTGGTTGTAAGTTTCAAGAAGGTTGGATTGGCAGGAGCGGCCCGGGAGGAAACCGTGTTGGAACTCAAAAACAATATTGAGACGTTGACAAATGCACATGATAGATTTATGGAAAAACCTTTCAAGAATTTTAGACGCGACACAGAGCAAACTAATCGGGCGACATAATTATTAACATCAAGGAGGGAACCACCCTTGTGTACAGGAGTGATATTTGCATCTTTCCAACGGGTAGGGTAGGTGCAGAAGGAAAAGGAACTTTGAAAAATCAAGAAGAATGGGGTAGCAAGAGAATTTGCACAAGATTTAAAAAAGAGAGGGGAAATGCCATCAGGGTCGCTGGAAGAATCCTCCCTTAAAGCAATGAAGGTATTTTCCACAACTGAGCACAGAAAAGGAGCAGGAAGGGAAGTAGCGTCAATTGGAGAGCTGGGGGGGGGGGGGGAACACGGGGCAAAGTGAGAGCCAAATTCGACCGCAATATCCCGGTCATCAAGCAAAGTAGGACCGTCGTTTCTCTTCAGACAGGTAGTGGGGGCAGTCTTTTGATTACGGTTAACATAAGCAAAAAGGGACTTAGGGTCCGATTTTGCTTTGAGAATGAGGGATTCCTCGTAACTGCGACGGGCGGAGCGAAGCCCAGAAACGGCAGCACTCCGGGCAGCTTTGAACAGGGCCATATTAGAAGGGGAAGGGAAATCACGTCAGGCGATTGTAGGCACGTTTTTTTCTGCGTAATCAAGGACCTGATGTTTTGGTCCATCCAGGGCGGAGCACTTTTGGTAGATGGGGCACACATAGGAATGAAGCTCTTAATGACATCAAGAATGAAAACCTCTAAAATTTCAAGTTGGGTGTCCACGTCCCATCCCCCAAGCTCAGCAGGCCAGTCAACACAGGAAAAAATATCATTAATTAACGTATAGTCAGCTTTCCTATAATTGGGACGGGGACCGCCAGGAAGATTAATGTGAAAAACAATTTCGAGATCATAAGAGAGAACGTCATGGTCGCTGAGCCCAAGGGGGGGATAGTGGGTAATGGAGGAAACAGTAAGGTTAGTATTGGTGATGACAAGATCGAGTAAACTAGATTTTTGACCAGTTCTGTGTCTGGTGGGCTTCACAGCATGCTGGAGGAGGTCATGATCTTGCAGAAGTTCCAGAAATTCAAAGGCAGCACTATTTTCCGATTGGGAAGTAAGGAGCGTGGTCCAGTTAATGGTAGGGAAGTTATAGTCACTGGTGAGGATCATTTGGCGACCCTTGGACTGCGTAATAAAATGGTTGAGAGAAGAAAGTAGAGCTGGCCAGCTGCCGAGCAGACTTATTTTAGGGATCCGGTAACAACAGCCAACGTACAACTGACTATCCTTAGCAATATTTAGCTGGCACTGAATAAATTCCCACTCTCCATGAGGGTCAGTAAAAGAACCAAGGAGAGTCGAGGGGATGCCAGATTTAACATAGATGGCGACACCGCTATGGTGGTTAGTTTCCCTATCGCAACGATATAGAGTGTAGCCAGGAAGCCCAAGGGTGCAGTTATCCATTCTGTTAGTGAGATGTGTCTCAGTGACACAGATCACATCCGGATTTATCGTGGCAACATGGAGCTTTAGTTCGTCAAGCTTGCTGAACAACCCCTGAGCGTTAAAGTTGGAAAGCTTAAGAGAATGGAAAGTTTTGTTAGCAGTCTGGTTTGGCAGGCACCCTTTATGATCAGTATCACCTAACCGCTGTTTACTGCCAGGTGTGGAGACGTTGGTTTCAGCATTTGGATATGCCCGGGAACAGTCTAGTCTGGAAAACTAAACTTGTTGGATGTGGTGTGACTGGGAGGTCACGAAAGGTGGACAATACGGAGGACACCAGCTTGAATTTAAGCAAACATGATTATTTCAGAGGCCAGGGTAAGCCCAGACGCAAACCCTACATTTCACCCCAAAAAGCAACAACCATTAGCCTGCAACAAAGGCATCGCATTATCCCATGCAACAAAACTTGTTTTTTTATTCTTTTGAAAAATCTAGATTTTTATTCACCCTGCTACAAGGCAAGTAGAAAAGAAATAGCAATATGCTTATTAAGGTTTACTGACAAAGTGTCGACCACTGCTGGTAAGCATTCTAGATGGGTTGATTCAAACCTATACCCCAGACATGATGCAGACACAGCCACTTTTCTGATGTGTAAATAGTGCATATAAGAAGATACACACTGAAGACTGAAAATCCACCGTTTAAAACCTAGGCTATAGTTGAGCGAGTTGACTTGTACCTTCTATTTTTCAGCTTCGTCAACCTCAGTAGGTTACACCATCCCCATCAACATTTTGACTTAAAGCAGTACAGTTCCAAATATAAGGCCATTTGAATGCCGTATTAATTAATTCTTGCAATTTTGGCAAGAAAGACTAAAATTAAAATAGCAAACAGTAGATCTGCAATTTTGAAATGGCAATTGGTTACACCGGATAGGGTAGCAGCAGATCTCAATTGACGTTATAGACACGGACTTTTATAGAGAAAGTAGCACCGTTAGTTAAGAGTTTGCCGGCGCTTTATTCTTGTCAACGACAGGGATTGGCATTGTCAAATATTTGGAAATTACAAAGATCATCCATCCCTTTCTGCCGTGGACTAAACATGACAATTTCTTACTGTTTGCTCCGCCTCCCTACCTTCATGACCGTTGAATTTCTAAACAGCCCAAACCTATGTTACTTACGCTAAGGCGTTTCACACGGAGGCAGGATGTTTTCTCTCCCAGCACAAAACTAATGGCATCCATGAAATTAGATTTACCTGCAGGAAAAAAAAATTATAATAGACAACTCAAAACTAGGCTTAGCCTAAATAATGATTAAAAGTATCTACAACAAACAGGCAAAATGAAAAGTTTTTTTTTTTTAATAAATATGTTAGTTGGTAACAGGGATGTACCGATACCAATTACTGTCAAAGCGGAATACCGATATAACACTAAATATTGATTATTTTGCAAAAAATGAAAGTGTGATACAGTTTCTGCTGCCGTTGTACTGCAAGAAAAAAAAACACACTTAACGTAGCCTCATAAAAATATTAAAGAAAATTAAAAAAAATTGTAGTATAAAGCTTTTTTCCCTGCAGTCATTTTCTCCAGCCCTTACTTCACAAAAAAGTGCACGCAGCCAAACATTTTCTGCACAATTGTAAAGATGTAAAAATGTAAATACGTGAAAATGTTGATATAAATTAATCAACAGAGGAGCACTTAATGATATATTAGTCCTAAAATACCAGAGAGCAGCAGTTTTTCTTATCTATTTGCAAGCCACGTTTGTTGAAAAATGTTAGTTAAATGGTTATTATTTATAACTTCAGAACGGGTGGAGCTAATGACTTGTGGTTTGCACCATTGGAAAGCTGGTGAAAAAAAGGTGAACGTCAAAATCAGTTAATATTTAGCGAAGTTATCGTCCTTCCGTATATATCGAAAAAAGTGCGGCTTATATGTGATCCAAATCGGTGTATCGGCATATCGGAGGTTGACATCGGCGGTAGACCTACTGATATATCAGAATTGTCTCCGATAACTGGCAATACCGATATGAATCCGATAATCGCCACATCCCTAGTTCTAAACAACGGATATGTTTATTGATGTGCATGCCAAAAAAAAAAGGCATATACCAACGACAGCCACACTACAATAGGCTAACTGACAATTTCAGCTAACATCACAACGTTCATTGCACATTTTATTGCCGATATTTAGGTAGACCTAGCTGTCGCTTTGATACTACTAATGCCTGGCTTAACACAGATTGATCAGCAACTCTCGACAAACACTTGTAAATTGAACCATTAGGCAACAATAATCAGCGTTCAATTGTAGGCACCGTAAAACACGTAGTGTGGCACCACAGCGACATAGTGTTGTGTAATATCTAGAATCTTCGTTTGACACATTTAAGTGCTTCACATTCCAAAGCAGACGACATCAATTACGCACCTCTCAAAACAGAGAAAACCAGTTTACAATTTTCACAAATTTTCGACAGCTTTGAAAAAATTCTAAAAAAAAAAAAAAAAAAAAAATATATATATATATATATATCTCCTGCTGTCTTCTTCAGGTGACAAAGAAATAAAAATAATAGTTAGAATTTTTTCAAAGCTGTCTTAAACTGGTTTTCGCTGTTTTGAGAGGTGCGTAAATGATGTCTGCTTTGGAATGTGAATCGATTGACTCTCAATGTAATCGCAGCCATTATGCTATATTTAAGTGCTTTTGTAAAAATTATAATACTGCAGTACAAAAGCTGTGAAGTAATACAGTAATGCTGTGTAAGACTCAATGTGAAGTCTATCTCTATTAACGTTGCAAACTTTCCAACGAACTGGTAATGAGGTTATGACTGGGTGGCTAGCTAGCTGTTGACTAGTCTGCCAACTCGCCTGTTAATTTCCACATGACCAACGCTCCTGCGTAGCACAGTGCTGGGAAGGAGTTCTGCCACCAAACTGGCTAGAAAACCGCAGTCCCACACAAACTATAAGCCTATACCTTTTCGGGTTTACAGACTACGGGTGCTACAGGAATAGCATGTAGTGTTGTAACCATTGTCAGCATGTCGGCGGCGTACATTATTGTTGCACCATACGTGTCCTCGGCTCCGAGATCTGAGACAACACGATTATGGGACCACGGCAGCAGCCATGTTGTGACAATGGTTGCCTGTAGTGTGCAACCCTTTTGAATGTCAATGCAATAGCTGTCACCAATTTGCCATCAGCTTAGAAAGTACTCACATTTCAAAATTTCTACTCGCCCCTTACCAAGTAGGCTATGCCTACTTTGCATGATGCATGGTTTTTCTAATTTATATGCATTTATGATATCGTACAATTTTCTTTAACCCTAGTATTATTTGAGTGTCGTTCTGTACTGCTGGTTGCCTTTTTGGCGAGTTGGGTTCATTTCAAGTCGCCAACTAGTGATTTTCATTCGCCAAATGGCGAGTGGCGAACGACATTGGAGAGGGCTGGTTAAATCTGCACGATTGATACAGGCTTGCGGACTCTTGTCACTCCCACATCAGAATACAGACAAAAATAATAACACTACCGATGCTAAACAGAAACAAGAAGGCCTAGCTCTATAAAAAACCTCCGATACTGTGACGTCTGGAAGAAAAAACGGTAAATGATGAATGTCCGTGTGATCTGGCATTTTACTTTACATTCATGCCTCCACACAACTGTACAATGAAGTTAGGCAGGGTGCCTATGCAAACACTTCGTTGCTCTTCCCCCTAAACCAACTGGAAAATTATTTTCCTACAAACAACCTTCACTGCGAGCACAGCACCCAGAAATGCGTAGTTTTTAGGTGACCTCAGATGAGTTTAGACTGAGTTGATAGGGTTAGCAGACATATTAGTTTAAGGTTATATTCGGTTTGACAGGTTAGGTTTGGTTAGGTAAGCCAGGATCACTTTAACAATGATTATGGCCAAGTTTTCAACGAATTCACCGGCACCGTTGTCTTTCAAACCTGGATCCCGTCACCGGTTTGGGATAAACCTGACATAATCTTGCATATTGCCAAAAAGTGGCTTCTACAGCACAAATTGGTGCATTCGTGCACAAATTATCAAATGGTATACACAAGAGGGGAATATATGTATCACCAATACCGTATATAAGCAGCACAAACTTGCCCTTCCGTACGTGTTGAGGAACCGAGACTGGTGACCGTGAGGAACTGGTGGTGTTGTCGGATTGTGAAGTGTAAATAATGACTTTACACTCATGCGGTCGCCAAAAAAACCAATCGCATAAAAGACATTACTATCAAGGCCATCAATCATTAACACGAATGCTAAATACGACGAAAAATGGCAAAACGATACACAGTTAATCATTTTATCAAATCATAACAAACCCACTCACCGGATCCATTGGGACCTATGACCGCAGTAAATGGCTTGAGCGGTCCGATCACGATCCTGCCTTTGTACGACTTAAAGTTCTCAACTTCAATATACTTTAAGAACCCCATGGTCGCTCATCAAGGGCCAAACATCAATGCGTCATTAGCCTAACGCCAAATCAACAAAGCGAAAGAGCATTTCTATTCACTACACCAACAACATTACAAACAGAGATAATCATCCGGACGTACTTTGCAAATGGCGGGAATAAGTCATCGAGTGAGCATGCGTCAATTGTCAGTCTCGCGCCGCCCGAGATCTCGTTCCCGTCTCCATGGCAACGTTGTCAATGTCCTCCAAGTTTGCCTGGTTGCCGGCGATCAAATTGGAAGAAACCTCTAAATTAGCGAATTATGAATAAAATCGGCTCTTACATCGATTCTAAAGATTCAGCCATGCGTGAAAGACGTCGCAGGCTTGAAGAAGAACGTAGGAAGCGTATATTTAATCCCAGAACGCGAATTATCGGGGTAAGTGTAGCTCAGTGCGGCTATTTTGGGGTTGCATCGCCACGGGCTGCAAAAGTGGACTGCACTGCAGTGTTCACAAGCATGCTAACCGATACTCGCAGGAAAAAGTACACAATCCGCTAAGAAATCTCAGCTTGAAATAGTTAAGCAAAATAGAGTAAAGTATAAATGTAACATAAAAAATTAATTTTTGCTTGTAGTAGAAAGAAAAAGGTGGAAATTCATTGTCCCCACCAAATATTGGAGGCACACAACAGTTCATAAATTTTAAACAAAATATTTCGTTTATCCCTAAACCGAACAAGTGGTGATCCAAGTTATATACAGTGGTTTCGTTCTTTATTTTACTTTTCTCCGTTGACAAGTAAACATTTTGCGAAAGGGAAAGTGGACGAAAGAAAAAAAAAAGAATACCAATGTAAAAAAGGTTTTCATAACAATGTAAAAACAAAACATGTGTTAACCTGTGGTATATTATTTTCATCATTAGCCTTTTTTTTTTTTGTATGTTTACTGTAGGTACGTATTGCAGTTTCATCGTTATAATGCTTCTCATTTTTAATGAAAAAATCTTATCTTCCTTTTTTTTCTAATAACGTAATTTTTAGCGTTTCCGTAACATAACTTTTTTTTTAATTTCATAGTTTTCCCAACTTTTACATAGCTTGTCCAACTTTGTTTTCTTTTTCCCACAGTGTTGGTGAAATTTTTATTGGACTGGCAGTAAGTGATACCAGTGATCCTTGCCTGACCTGTTTTGCAAACAAATATTGTGTTAATATTATTATTATTATATTTTACATAACATTTTTCAAATTTCTTTATTGTTATGCACCCCTAAATTTTCATTTATTTTAAATACCTTTTTTTCACTAAAATTTCATAATTTTTCTTACTCTTGTTCCCTAAAATTTATATATTAAATTTATATACTCTTTTATTCGAAATTCTTATTTTTACTGTCCTTTTTCCAAAATGAATTCCTTATGTTTACATAGCCTTGCCTTTTTCCTTACAATTTTCTTATACCTTTTGTATAATATTTTATTGAACTTGTCACTTTGTACTAATTAGTTTTAGCAACCGATGTTCCACAAGCTACTTGCGTCCCACCGACCGACAAGTTCTGCCCGCATTGGCCTGAAAAATAGTAGTTTAAAAGTATACAGGACGCAGGTACCGAGTCTTGAATAAAACCCCGTATAAATATTTGGTTCTTCCATTCGTAAAGAACGAATTAGACAACCAAAAAAAAAAAACTTAACGAAAGTAAATAAACTAAACTAGCTTATCGCGCTCACGTGTTTCTGTTTTACAATCAAATATAATACTATGGTCACTTTATTGGAAATATAATTATTAGCGACCAATAATTATATCAAAGTTAAGATGTTCCTTAGGCTGTTCAAGAAATGATTTGCAATTAACTTTCATACGGAGCTCACAATCAATACTTTTACTAAAGCAAACCCATACAACGATCAAAAGGGGTGATACCGTACAAAAACCACATAAGGCTAAAGGGACCTATCAAGTTTTCGCCATAGATAGTAGTGATATCAGGGCCAAAATGGTTGCCACCAGGTTTTCCGTCCCAACCCTGATCACTCAATCTTAACTGACACCTTGGTAATTGCCAGTTAAGTTTGAGTGATCATTGTTTGAGTGACCACTGTTTGAGTGACCACAAACTTGGTGGCAGCCATTTTGGCTCTGATATCACTACTTTCTATGACGAAAACTGAATAGGTCCCTTTGGGGTTTTTGTATGATAGCAATTTTACAGATACTCGTTTAAGGGGTCAACCCTTCTTAACATCACTTTTTTCTAGGTCTTGCCACAGGTGAAAATGGTTGCCCTCCCCTGGTGTAGATCTACAGGCATGTCTGCTCAGCATTGAATCAAAATCTCGGGGAAATTAATATTTGCACTGTATGAACTGCTTGCTAACGCAACTGATTTCAGTTAACTATACAATCTCCCACTTTCACCTCACAAATCACTTATAAATATTTGCTTATTTTACAGTAGTGTTCATTTAACTACATTAGATCTACCCAAATATTTTTTTACACTATAATTGTTCTACACTTATCAATATCTTAATAGGATCCATTCAGTGACTTATCAGCTGTTTGTTTATTTAGGGAGTGACTTGCAGGACTTCTTTATAGGTTTTCTTCCAAACTCCGATTGGGGAAAACCATCATAAATCTGTGATGCTCACCCCCACCCCTCCAATTACGAATAGCTCCACAGTACATTTTCCCAAACACCTCATACTTCCAGCGCATTAAGAGATCTCGATGAAGGGAGGAGGAATGATAACAGGAAGAAGGAATGGGAAAACTGAAGAAAAGGAGTAGATGGATGGAAGGAAAATATGGGATACTATCGTTTGGCATTTCTTCTAGTTTGAAGACCTTCTAGGTGGGACCTGTGGAGGAGATTGGGACACGCTAGGAGTGTAGTACGTGATGACGTAGATACAGTTCTACTGATACGTGATGACGTGGATACAGTTCCACTGATACAGTCTAAGGGATTCCCTTTCTCCCAAAAAAATGGCAATGATAAACAAAACATGATGAATCGCGTTTTCATTTGGGGAGATCATGATTAGTTCTGTTGCAGTATAGCATTTTATAATATATATTCAATAACAAGTTAGCAAGGAACAGACGTTAGGGAGATCGTCTGCAACACGTATCCCATGCTCTTAGTTGAAAGTAAACCAAAAAGTAAAGATTGTGATGCTACTCCCTTCCATCAGTGCCAACTTGAATGGATAAAATCTATCCATTGATGCTTAGTAGGTGTAATGCAGTTAATTTATGCGAAAATTCATCCATCTCCTCGCCACAATTTACTTTGTAATCCATCATTTACTGGCATTGTTTAGGAAGAAAGACTCTTTATGTTGCCAAAAACTCTGTTGATGCACTTCCTCTTGCTACAATCTCATTCTAGTTACAATACCTTGGCAAGACGGCATGAGGTCGCTTTCGTATGCCAGCTCCTTTCCATTGAAATTAAAGAACATGTAATAGTTATTAGTTAGAAGCAAGCTGTTATCGGTTTTTAACCAACGAGAAGCAAGCTGTTATTGGTTTTTAACCATCGGCTGCGATCATTGGCCCGGCTCGAGTATGCAAAGGTCGAGGGCATCAGCCTGAGACATTTGTATATGAAGGCCGGGACAATGAATGCAGTCGTTGGTTAAAAATCAATAACCGCGAGATTCTAGCCAATAACTGTTTTATGCCATGGTTGGGACGTCTAGCTCTTATTTTATTAAAACGTGTTAGTGTTTTGTAAAAATATTTCGATATGAATGAAGGTCATTACATTTTAGTTTATGGAGAGTGGAGTGGATGGGAGACCAACGGGTCCTTTGCGTCCATTTGTTGGGGGAGTGTGTGGGAAGGAGACGAAGCGTCGTTTTGTAGTATTTCATGCTAGCCAGCTCACTTGTGTTTTCGAAGCTTTTCAGAGTGATAGAACTTCCATAAGAGGCTGCAGCGATAGAATGACATTCTGGGAAAGTATGTAATTCATTTGAGCGTTTGTAGTTTGAGAATTGTTTAAAAAATACGATAATAGGGTATCGGTATGAATGAATGTCATTGCATTTTAGTTTGTTGGAGGGAGGGGGGGGGAGTTAACGCAGAGTGAATAGCTTAGATATAGGCCAGACATGTAAGAGTTTGCAGGGATAGGATTTCATTCCTTTTATGTAATTCGTTTTGTACGTTTTTATTGAGTTACATTTTTTTTGCACGCTGTATTTGGTTGTTGGTGTGTGCGTTCCCGGTCGCGTGATCCGGAAGTGTCAAAAGTGTGGGTTATTGGCAAAAGTGTGGGGTAACTTGATAACCCACACTTTTTGCGATGATGCACACTTACGGTGTTGGTTAACGGGATTTAACCAACCGAAATTTAGTATGGCATTGAGTTGGCGTGACGTCGCAACCATGGTATAAAAATTGCTTGAACTATCATTCCGTGTCCATCTGTCTATGGATTTCTCTGGCTAACAGGTATTGTCAACTCGTAGTGTTCCACTTACCCATGTTCTCCTTTGACCCATGTGTTCTGGACCCGCATGTTCTGACCCACGTGTTCTGTCTCAACGAGTACCCTTAACATTGTATGAGCAAAATTCATTGAAATTTGTACTATAGGCCTATGTGTTGAAAAAATGTGAAGTGTCATGGTGACGGTAAAAAAAAAGAGCAATGTCTTTTTCACTTCGACGGACAACATTTCAACATTTACTCACAATATTGGTCACGTTTCACTAGTAGATCTCGTGTCAGGGAAGTTATTTATTGCTTGAGAACAAGGATTTTCTGAGCCTTCTTGATGCCCGGGAAGGCGGGGGGACATTTTTTTGTACGCCCTGCCAAAGGGGGACTGCCAGGAAAAAAAGTGCCAAATAAACCCGAGGTAAAATACAATTAGGCATCAAAAACGACACTTTCTTCTGTCATGGACATTTCCTGGCATACTTTATTTATGGGGAAGGGGGGAGAAAGTCGGAGGGCACACCCCATCCCCCATCACGGGTTTACTTAGGTTTTGAAGTTTAGTTTCTATGCTTGCTGTTAAAAAGTGTCTCCAGTAAACTTTTTAAAATGCTTGGCAGCTGGATGGCTGTATCTTGACAATATTGGGTGTAAGGACATGCAACGATCTTTGTAGTCATCACATCAAAAATTACTGTACTGCTATGAATTTCGATATAAAGATGTAAAAATGTGGTATGCTATCCACATAACTGGGTGGTTGATGATGTACATACACTACTAATGTAGTTTGGCTGTATAGGTAGGTAATCAAAAATGGGTTGCTTCAATAGGACAATAAAAACCTTACTTGGTCAGATAATTTTAGATTTTGGGGGGGGGGGGAGGCAAGAGTTAGTTCAGAGTCTTGGTTGGTGGGGTGTCATCGAAAATTTGGTTATCAACAATATCAATGTCCCCAACCCCTAAAATGACTGGTCCCTTATATGGTAAAATACTTCAATTCAAAACGATAAGGCATAACGGAGCTAGTGAAGTGATTTGTAGCATTTTAGCCCTATTTTTAACAAGTAAAAATACATGCTTTGAACCGTTAACTAAAAAGAAATTAACAAGCTGCTTCATATATTTAAACCTACCTGTCCACCTTAACTATCGTTGCAGATTGACGTAGCAGGACTAAATCAACAACTGGATCAAAAGAAGCAAATAGAATGTGAAGATAGACAACGAGATGAAGCATTTGGTAATAATTAGTTTTTAACTTTTTCAGCCAAACCCTAAAAAGGTGAGCTTATGGCTGCTGCTATTAAACAGGTCAGAAGCCTTTGAATGTATACACCCCGTGAAAGGTGGGAGTGTCCACGCTGCGACTATCGCTTCAATTGTCATAAGGTCGTCTGGGTGAGCAGCTGTGGGTTTCGTTTCCTGGCTCCAGGCCAGATGATTCAGCACCACAAGAATCTTATTTGGCCAGTGCAACGATAAAAGGCATCAACTTTCCGGCATGTGTGGCAACTGGTGTTGAGCCAGGAGACAAACACGATTTCTACCCCACTTAACCTAGGCTAGACGAGGCCATCTCTTTTCTCCTCGTTCAACGCTATTCCATACGAAGTTGCCGCGTGCCTGGACTGATCGTAGCACTAGTGATATTTTCGCACATATTTATTATACCAAAACTTGTACAACATTTTTTTAACATGAGATTATTCCCAGAAAATAGTTATGATCACTGACCAGTCATTCCACAACTGGCCGCTTGGGGCTCACGACCCAGAACAAGAAAGGACATCCCGTTTTGGACATCCTATCGAACCCTACAGGCTCTCTTTTATACTGCCACCGACAGGCCTAACAGTGACTTAAAATCCAGAATGAAGGTTTCATAAAGCACTTATTACTTCATGTAAATTCCATGATTTGGTTTAGTTCCTAATTTTTACTATTATCTTAGTTCCAGGGCTCCACTGTAAAATTTTGGCTAACGGTTTTTTTTTATTTAAAAGAGGCATTGATTTTACCTCTGCTTCAACTAGTGATGGAACTAGTGACCAGAAAGTTCCGTTTGGCATCTTGGTACCCAGCCCAGAACATCTCTGAAAACAGTCCAGCCTTTACAACTTATTGAAGCTGTATTGTGATGTTGAGTTGATTTTACAATTTTTGGAAATATTTTGTTCTACCGGTATATAGGTAAAAGATGTAATACCAACATCTTAACAGAAGTGTGTAAGCTGGATGCCATCGTCACGCCTGCCGCTTGTCTCGCCCGTGGCTCGCCCCACGAATCGAATTGAAAATCAAGACAACAGTTGCTGTCTCACACTGCTGCTCGTCTCATTCGTGGCTTTAAACCAACGCTTTGAGTGAAGAGTCAAGTTGGAAGCCATCTGCATTCCCTCTGCTGTTGCTGTTTTTCTGCCTCGAGTGGAAATCAAGTCACCTGTTGCTGTCCACTGCTGCTCGTCTCACTCGTGGCTAGAACCCACGTTTTGAGTGAACCAAGTTGGAAGCCGGTTGCACCACCTCCTGCTTGTCTCGACCGTGGCTGGCCCTACGTCTCGAGCAAAAATCAAGTCATCAGTTGCTGCCTACTCCATTACTAGTCGTCTGGCTGACTCTAGCCCTGCTCGTCTTTCGTCCGTTTTTTCCTGAGAACTTCCATCGCGATGCTCCTGGGTTGTCGCCTTCTATCAAGCCTCCTGTCCGCATCCCACCCCTGGCTTTCGTCCGCCTTTCTGTTCGCCCTCCTGTGCCCTGCTGCTACCATGGAAGATTCCAGCTCTGCTGTTCCTGTCTTTCAGCCGTTCCACTCTTCGACACGCGGCTTAGGTGCTGCCGTCCCGTCACCGCACGCTACACTCTTCGGCCCGCCTCCGATCTGCCCATAGCCGGGACGTTGCCGTCGAGTCTGGTTTGTCGCCCAGGCCCCTCGCCTCTCCCGCCACGACGTTGGAGCTCCCGTCTCGCCAGTCCAGCCGTGGAAGCAGTTGTGAACTGGATCATCCATCGACGACCCCTGCCTCCGGCTCCCTCGCCGTCTTTCGTCCGCCCCATGATGCTGTAGCTAACCGCACGCTCCACTCTTCGGCCCGTCTCCGGTCTGCCCATAGCCGGGACGTCGCCGTCGAGTCCGGGTTGTTGCTCAGGCCTCTCTCCTCTCCTGCCATGACATTGAAGCTCCACGTCTCACCAGTCTAACCGTGCAAGCAGTGTGAACTAGATCACCCATCGACGGCCCCTGCCTCCGGTTCCCTCGCCGTCTTTCGTCCGCCTCACTGATGCCGTAGCTGTCGCAACTATGTTGAAGATCTCGCAAGCTCCCGTCTTCGTCCGTCTTGGATTTGGTCTGCCGATTTCACAAGGAAGGCCAACCGAGTCTGAACTTCTTGCCCCATGCTCTCAATCGTCTATGCCTTACCCAGACGTTGCCGCTCTACACCATGCTGAAAGTCGGCCAAGCCTGCATCCCTTGCTCCTTACGCTCGTTCATCTCCTTACGCCCTGTTCGGGTGCTTCCATCCTGCATAGTGATGAAGATCTACCGAGCCAGCGTTCCTCGCTCCATGCAATTCGTCTTTCACCCGCCTTGCCCGAGAGTTGCCGTTTTGAACCTGACGGAGATCTGCCAAGCCTGCATTTCTCGCTCTACGCACTCATTCGTCTTTAACCCACCCTGTACGGACGTTCTCATCCCGCACCATGATGAAGGTCTACCAAGCCAGCGTTCGTTGCTCCACGCAACTCGTCTTTCACCCGCCTTGCCCGGGAGTTGCCATTTTGAACCTTGACGAAAATCTGCCAAGCCTGCATTTCTCGCTCTACGCACTCATTCGTCTTTAACCCACCCTGTACGGACGTTCTCATCCCGCACCGTGATGAAGGTCTACCAAGCCAGCGTTCCTCGCTCCAGTCAACTCGTCTTTCACCAACCTTCCCCGGGTGTTGCCGTTTACACTATGGAGAAGGTATGCCGAGCTTCCGCTCCTCGCTCTACTCACTCACTCGTCTTTTGCCCGCCTCGCTCGGGTGTTGCCGTATTACACCACGGAGAAGACTTGCCAAGCCGTCGCTCCACCCACTCACTCGTCTTTCGACCGCCTTGCGTCTTTTGCCCGACTTGCTCGGGTGTTGCCGTTTTGCACTGTGGAGAAGATCTGCCAAACCATCGTTCTTCACCCCACGCACTCACTTGTCTTTTGCCCGCTCGCTCGGGTGTTGCCGTTTTACACTGCGGAGAAGATCCGCCAAGCCACCGTTCCTCGCTCTACACTCCCACTCGTCTTTCACCCAGGTGTTGCTGCCCTCCACCATGATGAAGGTCAACCAAGCACTATGTCCCCCGCTCGGCCTGGTGCTTCGTCTTTCGTCCGCCTTGCTGTTGCGCCGTGTCCTGCACCGGGATGGGGAACAAACAGGCCCTGCAGCTCTCACCCCATCTACTCTGCTTTTGTCCGCCTTTCTGCCAGTTGAAACAGGCCTTCACCACTACCCCATCATTGTTGTGGTGCCGTCCTGTACCAGGAAGATAGCCCGTCAACCTGGGACCTCCTTTCCCGCTCCACGTCTCCCGTCCGCCTTATGGTTGAGATACCGTCCCGGTCCAAGATGGACGCCAGTTAAGCTGAAAGCCTCTTCCCCGCTCCACGTCATTCGTCCGCCTTCCGGTTATGATGCCGTCCTGAACTAGATGAAAGCCCACACATGTGGGAGCTCCTCTCTCCACCTGTCCTCTCGCCTTTCGTCTCTCACTAACCAATCGAATTGGTCCCGCAGACGGTTTATCCCCTTCCCGTCTCCTGTCTTGCGTCCGCCCGCCACCTAGACGGCCTGCCCATGCCAGGTGACCACCGGCTACACTGCATTGTGCCACTTCCCATCCATGATCTGTACGGCTTTTCTTCATGCTTGCCGGAACACCATCCATTCCAGCCGGTCCCAACTGTGGGCCTCTTTCATCGGGTTCATTTGATCTTTCAGCTGCCACCCTGCCCCGATGTGGTCCTGCACTAGTCCCTCGGACGCCGTGGCCCAGCCCCTGCCTGCTCCGCACAGCGCCTCCAATCCGTCCGAAAGTTAACCCCTGCTTTCAGCCGAGGAACCACCAGCCCTCTTGGTCCGATCCCCCTCGCTCCCGCTCCGACCAACGCAACCAGCTGGACCGAGCCGCAACTTCTGACCACCGCAGCTCCTCTCCTGCCTTCAGCGGCGCAAGACTTCGCCTCTTCTTCCCAGCTTGAAACCATCAGAAAGATAACTCCTACTTGCAGCCGAGAAACCAACAGCCCCCTCGGCCCGATCCACTTCGCTCCCGCTCCGGCCAACGCAACACAGGTACGAGCCACAGCTCCTGACCACCGCAGCCGCCGCTCGTCAACAGGGGGCAGGAGCCCCTCTCACCGAAACCATGACGCCTCCCGCCTCTCCTTCCTTCCAGTCGGCGCAAGACTTCGCTTCTTCTTCCTAGCCTGACTGAAACTCAACTCGGTAATTCTATCCTTCATCAAACAAGCCCTTCGGCCGACGGTGCCCTTCACTCTTCCAATCCCTTTGGCCATTTGGCTCCAAGGAAAACCCAACGCCTCGACTTAAAACAACACAAGATTTTCTTCAAAATCTTTGAAGACCTCCACAACTCTGCTTATCCCGCTCGATTGAGTTGAATTGACCGACTACTAGACACCCGAGTACTTCCGTTGTCCAAAAAAAAAAAAAAAATTGACGAGAAGGAAGAAACCAACCTCTTCTCTCCACTGACTCGCATCGTAACGCATGCATCCACACATGAGTTTATTAACCCATAACTTACAACATTCAGGGCAATCTCCACTTCATTAACCGCCAACAAAACCTTCTGACCGAAGAAATCCTCACACCAGGATCTTGTGGGAATCCATCAACCTCTACCTCACACAACCTGACGCAGATGTAATAACCTATTGTCGCAACTTGTACAGTAGTCAATCCCCCTTAAGCACGCAGAACGAAGCAGAAGCAAGCCAACCACGATGGAAGCTAAACATTCACGTTAGAAGCAAGCCAACCAGTGAAGAGGACAAGTGACCAAACTTCGAAGTTCTTCACCTGTTCTGAACAAAGTACGAAGTTTTCAATAACTTTTTGGGGGACAGCCTGCTTCCATCCGGGCACTCGTCAAGGCGGTGCCCGCCACCAAACGTGACGAGGTCTGCTGATAATGCTAAAATTATCAGGTTAAGATGTTTTGGCAACAAAGAAAGAACATTTTGCCGGCCCCCAGCCCAAGGGCGGATCCAGAAAGAATCCTTTGGAGGGGGCCGCAGGATGGTTTTTCTCCTTTTTCATTCATTTTTGTCGTAATTTAGTACTTTTCCCCCAACAATTTCGGCAGTTTTTCCGAATTTATTTGTCTTGGAGGGGGCCGCAGCCTCCTCGGCCCCTCCCTTGGATCCGCCCTTGCCCCAGCCAGGCCAGCTAAAAATGGTTTCTTTGTGCCTAAAACATACTTAACCTACTCCCGCCCTGCCTCCCCTCTCGAGTAACCGCCTGACACACTGAGAGTAAAATGAATGCCGATAGCGGGCACGCTGTCGCTTTTATAAGGGAGGACTGGCATGCGCGGCAGGGGCATGCAAGCAGGCGGCTGCGCACCGGAAAAAGAAACCTCCAGGGGAACATCACATTCGAGGAATGTAATGCTAAAATTATCAGGTTAAGTATGTTTTAGGCACAAAGAAACCATTTTTAGCCGGCCTGGCTGGGGGCCGGCAAAATGTTCTTTTTCTTTAATAAATGATATAAGGATTTTCAGTCGCTCTTATTTTTAAACAATAGAAATAGAAATAAGATTTAATTAATACCATGTTTTCGTTGCTAAGGTCATTAAAAAAAAGAAGTTGGTTCTCAGGCCCTGCTGCACCAATTTTTTTACTAGAAATAAAAAGAATCGACGTGGCAAAAATGGTCCTTAGGGTACGGCATGAAACCATTCTTCTCATTAAATAACTTGGACACGTGGTAAGCAGAATTATGAGGTAGTGTTCTTTGTTTTACCCAAAATAAAAAATAATTCTCTGAAATATGATGCGAATAGGGCCAAAAAATAAAATTCTGCCCGCACAAATGTCTTAAGAAAAAGGGCCTAGAACCAATTTTCTTTTATTTTTCTCAAGTGCCCTAAGGTTCGGTTGTGCATACTATATCTTTTCAAACGTATATACTACATAAATTGTAGTTAATTTTTTAACGTCTCTGTAAACCAAGAGTCAGGTGTGTGCAGGTATGTTTTAAACAATTGTTTTGTTGAGCTGGTGAACAAAATACAAAATTCTAATCAGTGTTTGTCATTTAGATGAAGACAGAATTAGAAATGACAAGATAGCAGTATTGATGGCCGATAGAATTGAACAAGACAAGCGTGGTTTAGACATGGCAGTGAATATGTTTCGCCAGCAGTACCAAAGACCTGAAGACAGGCGTGAGTTTGACCTGTACGATCCGTTAGGGTTGAAAAAAGACAAGCCAGCAAGAGTCTGCGATGAAGACCCACGATGTACTGTTAGTGGGCTGCAAAAGTAAGTGGAACTCGCATGCTATCTCTACAATTTCAGCATACGTTAAGTGTAATAAAGATGACTCACTGCAATAGTTTAAAAAAAAACACTTTAAAAGTGTGTTCTGGTGATTAGTCTAGCACTTTTTCATATGTCTTCTCTCAAGAGGTATCACATTTGAGTATTGCCAATGATTTCAGCTTTGCTGTATCAAAGTTTTGCGAATCCACCGAATAATAATATAGTACTACTAGGAAGTAACTTGATTTTTTTGTTAAGATTTGTTTGTTTGGAGTGAAAACCAAAACAGTTTCAGTGGTGCCGATAGTGTTCGTTTAACTCCCGTACACACGTATCAGTATGTGTAACATCTTGCTTTAGTCTAAATTTTAGTGAATACATACTTTTTGTGCATACTGGGAGCAAAATAATTGAACTTGGAAGCATACTTTTTCTTTATGGACATCCCAATGCAACTAAAGGTTCACTAGTTTTGATGTTTCAGAAGGCCCGGAATGTGTGGATGTTACACGATGGTAGTATGCTGTTGTATGCATTTGCAATGTTTGTTACATTGTCAGTCTTTTTAATGCAGACTGTTGCTTCGTTAAAAACAATTCACTGATTTGTACAATACATCTATGTCACTGTTGGCATTAACTTTTGAAAAAGTGTAAATCCCCGTCAAGTGTTGTGTTGTATCAAGCTTAACAGTATGTCAACCTTCTTACTGTAACTCTCAAATTAATTTGCAGGTTCGAAGGTGAAGATTTGAGTAAACCAGAACGTGTTGCTATTCAGAAGCAACAATTCAAAAGCAAAATATTAGAGCAGAACATGTTAAGGCAAGAAGCCGAAGAAAATTTACGAACAGCTAATGAAATGTACTTCAAGCAGTTACTAGATTTAGATCGAAGAGCTTGTGACGTCATGGATGCTGAAGCAGCTTGTCGTCGCGCTGTCCAAACAGCCATTTCTAATTATAATACGGCTATGGTATGTAAACTGTGCATGATTGTGCATATCCTGCTTAACGGCACATAAATCCCTCCATCCTGGCCGCTTTACTCATACGTTAACTGCGCTAAAATATAGTTCACACGACCGCGGCGTGCATTGCTCTGTGAAACAAGCATGACGTCACATCCGACGCTAGATCATGCTCATTTCGGAGCCGCGCCATGCGACACATCATACAAATGCTAAAAGGTAAACAAACACTGGCGCAGATGACTACACGTTATGATCATCAATGTCTCCTGTCTGTTGCTGCGGTAAAATACCCACACGTTAGTTTTATTTGAACAAAGTTGACCAAATAAAAGATTCTGTGTTGATGTCGAAATTTACGTCCTATCGTTGCTGACTATGTTACGTATATTAATTTATTGGCAATTTCGATGAGGCATGCTTAGGGACCGGTCCTAATGTATCGCTCCCCCCCCCCCCCCCCATTTTCTTCGGACAGTAAGTTTACGCCCCTGCTACCGATCTCGTTTATTCCTCCCGACCGTTATTTATTTCCTTGCAGCCTAATTTGTGACTTCATGTTTTAGTATTATGCGGGAATCAAAAACGGCGTTACTTTACAGAAACAGCGTAAATAAAAAGCATAAAATTGGATCTGTTTTAAGTGTACCATCAAAAAAAAAAAAGAAAGCTTCTCCCGGCCGACCCTAGTTGTAATTTAATTGGTACTGCAGCTAAACGTTTTTCCCTTAGGCCTTATGTCTGCTACGAGAATTTACGTCTGAAACTCAATCCACAATTTAATTTCTTCTCCGCCTTTGGTTTTGTGTATTACCATGTCAGGATCCCGACACCCCTGCCCCACCCCTTCTTTAATCCTAGTTTCTTGCGGTAACCATAGGATAAACCTAATTGTCGATCAAATTCTCGTTTTGTCCTTTCCTTTAGCGATTCGGTAGCAAATCTACTTGGTGGAATAGATAAATGCGTTCTTCACTCGCCATTTCTTCTGATAAGCTCAAAACAAGGCTAACTGGGATTGAAGCTGCGTGCCTCGAGTAAGGCAGCTGCTGTCTCAATTGGCTTTCGCTCAGAAGCGGCAAGTCACGTGACTTGAAGTGCACGAAGAATCACTACGTCACAGACTAGGCGTGTAAACATTGCGTGACGTCACCGCGTTAAAAGTAGCCGAGAAGCCTTCTGGCGGGAATGAGATACTCTACGGACCAATTGGTAAAAAAGAAGCTTACTAGCATACACGCGCCACATCTGTCATCGGGATCGTACCCTCAGACGATCAAATAAAAGGTAAATGAATTCATATAAAACTATTTCCGGTAATGTATCGAGGAAAACTGTTAAAAAGTACCGGAGGGAGTTATGTGCCTTTAATAATGTTATTTTTTTTAATATAAAAGGGCAAGGGTGCACATATTGTATCGGAGGTGGAAAGGTACATTTCTCGAGTTATTCCTCGGGTTATTAAGACCATCATGTAAAACATGGCACTTCGCAGGGTTAAGTTGAAGTTGTAGATCTTTACAATTACTCCAGGATATGGATGAGTCTCTGGAGTCATTGCAGTTAATGATAGTAGGTACAGGTCTCTAAATCTTGACATCATCAACAAATTTGGGCGAATTAGAGGCGAAGCCAGCCGTGATGTTGCTAGTGTACAAGGTGAAAATCTTGGTCCCTAGAATAGTACCCTGTGCAACACCAACAACAAATTCTGTCCATTCAGAATGACAGCCTCCAACAACAACACTTTGAGTATGGACGGAGCAAAACGCCGAGATAAAATTAATAACTTCAGGTGGTACACCAATATTAAGGAGGATAGAGGTAAGTGCATTGTAATCCACGCTGCCAAAAGCATCGCTGATGTAAGTGTAGATAATGTCGACAGGCATGCCTTTGTCTTGTCGATAAAAGTTGTCCCATTGTTTCTGGCATCCAGAAGGTTCGTGGCCCAAGACCTTCTCTTGGCAAATCCGTATTGGTCGCTATCAATTCATCATCGATCAAACTGTTAACCATTCTTTCACAAATCTTAGCAGCTGCACAGGTAAGGCTATTTGTCCGATAATTTGTGGGATTGGTTTTAGACCCTTTTTTGTGAATTGGCGTTATGTTGGCCAGTTTCCAGTCCTCGGGGACAGTTCCCGACTCAAGACATTTATTTAAAAAATATATCTTAGAGCTGGGGCAAGAGGAAGGCTGCAGAACTTACGACCTACAGGGAAATGCCATCCGGTCCAGCAGCTTTATGAAAGTTAAGTTTTTGCAGCATATCAACGACCTTGGTGCTGACGAAGTCACGATTCTGGGTCCCTCAATACGCAGCGGTTCAGGGAGTTGAGCAGTCGTTTTAGTAAACACATTATTTAGAACACTGTCCTTGTCAACAGCTGAGGTGATGATGGATCCACCATGACTCAGAGGGCTCAGTTCTGGCTTCTTTTGTCTTGTACTCTTAATGTATCCAAAAACAGCGTGGGTATTCCTCTTGCTGTCCTGGAGTATGGAATTGCACTGTATTTTATATTTTCGAAGAGCAGTAGTAAAACTGTTCCGAAAGGAGTGGAAAGCTTAAAAGGACGCTGCAGTCTTCTTAGCCTTTAGATGTTCCACAAATGCTTTACTATTGAGCGCATTGACACTATTTTGCGGGAGTGGTGCCCTCTTGTTAGTAGTGATTTGCTTTGGAATATGAAGGTCATTTTGCAGGTGAGCAGCAGCTTTGAAAACTTCCCTGCATTCGTCAAATGATTTTTTGAAAATGAGATCCCAGTGATAGCTGCAAAAGCATTGTTCATCTCAGTGTAGTTCCCCTTCTTATAGTTGATGTGTGTAGTCTTCCTGTGACTGGTAGATGAAATAAAAACGTTCCAAGAGAGAATATCATGGTCATTGTTTCCCAGAGGAGCAGAATGATGTACATTAAAGGCAGGGCAGAGTCATTAAAGGTAAGCATTGGATCAAGAATGGATGGCTGTTGGTTAGGAATAGTGCACATAGGCCTAAACGACGTGTTACTCCCAGCCCTATACGAGAATCAGTTCACGTAGGGTTTCATCAAATTCCTGGGCTCCAGCGGCAAGAGTATTACCATCCCAATGAATAAAATGTTGTTAAAGTCTCTGCAAAGAATGCATTGTAGCTGGAGGTGAAGACTGCGCAGATAGCTTAAAACCTCACGACCAGAGTCTTCACCAGTGTCCCCACTTCTGTAGCAGCAAACGAAACTGAATGGAGTGGATGTGTGAACCTTACTACACGAAATTTCAGCAAAGTGTCTTCTAAATTCAGAGACAACACTCAAATCAAAATGCGACTTAGCAAGGACAGCCACTCCACCATTTTTGGTACGGAGTCTGTCGAGTCCGACACTCTGGTATCCATAAGGAATGTTATCCGTAGAGCTATCGTACTTCTCCCTGTATCCTTTCCACTTCACAAAGTAGTGGATTTTACCGTCTTTACCTGTCTTTTTCCATAACACTTTTTCTACTAAAAATAGATCTGAAACGAGTCCAGTCTTTTGGCAGTTCCTGCTCGTAAAAACTGCTGAGCATAGGCTCACCAATGTTATCAGTAAACAGATAAGTTAGAGGACTTGTTTTCCGCGTTTTGCTAATCGTGAAGACTTCATTCGTGGAATTCTGCAACTATTCCTTATCGAAAATGTTCTTTACTGTTAGAAATTCTTATGGGAGTGTTAGTAGATTACAATCCATAAATGCACAAACAACTTGCTTATATATATATGTTATGCTTGCGTATTAACTGAGGCATAACTCAGCAGTATATTCCAGCCTAAGAACATGATTAACAATCTATTATTTATTAATAACAGGCAAGCACACGACTCAATAGAAACTATAGGAGATGGGTAAAACATTTAACCGAGGGACTTGGTTGGAGGATAAACCATAAAGGATTATAAACTAGGTCAGGATAATTAACTCATGGACAGTATAGAGGCTAGGAAATTTTAGTCGAGACAAGTTATGACCTTTCTAGATTTCACTCCCCCCCCCCCCCCCAGCATGCCCCTGATGGCTGAAACCTGGTTACCAAGAGGCCGACATCGAAGGCAGCATATTGCATCAGCATGATGCAAGAGGGACTTGGTCCTGACGGCTCCTTTGAGGGCATGGTATAAAATGCCACGAGAGACAATGATCTCTAGCTCACTCCACCTTAAAAAAGGACCATGATGCTACCATCATCCGGAGACTCCTACCAAAATCTTGACTGACGTTGGGACCCCAATCTACGACTGACTTCTCAGTTACAGGGCTAACGTTAAGTATCATAAACAATTATAGTACTGTAAGGGTTTAAAATGGCTTAATTAGTCTTTATAACAGAAACAATACAGATAATTATTATATGCATATTTTCATAGATATCATACATTTATTAAATGCATGAACCGAATATTTATTCGGGTAGACCAAATTAGCTCCAGTTGAGTGAATATAACTAGGAGCCCTTTTCAAAGGGAAACCGAGTGCGGCAAGTCCATTGTAACCCAACCAGTGTAATTAAACCTATTGTTAAAATTCGAAGGCTGGCATTACCAGTTGACAATATTTACGACATTTCATAGAACCTAAATTACTTTCTAGAAGTAGATTTAATTATAAGATCGTCGCTCATGATCGATCAATTCGAAGAACAACAATAAATCACTCCCACACGGGACAGTTAATTAAATCGGCAGGTAAACTCAAAGCACCGAATATGTGGAACCACTAATGAACAATACACCGAATACAACAATAGAATGATTGACAAGCGTTGAGGTCCCATTTGGCAATAAGGGCCCAAGCTGTCAAAGCTACGCAATTGCTATAATTAATCGATACAACAATGGAGCGATCTTAGATGATAACGCTACAGTATATAAACTAGACCTTTGGAATGCGTGCAATCAGTTGTTCACTCGTTGTGTAATTCGTTCACGCCAGCCGCATTCCTGAGGTCCCGATCGAAGCACGCAAGGCAGGAAGCCATGCCGCATCTTAGACGGAGCCAACGGCGTCGGGCTAGAGCTGTGAGCCGACAGCTACAACCTATCTTCAATTAATGAGCTAAGTATTCAATTCAATAGCTATTGCTATGATTGTTGATTAATTAGTAATAATAACTACATGATTAACTAATTATTTACGAAATATAAGAATGATTTAGTTCTGCTGGACTTAATCAGTAATGCCATTCTCCCAACTTATTGCTGATAACTGTAATCGATACTAAAATAATAAAACCCCGTCACTGATTTAATTGACCATATTGTCGGGTCAATATTGAGTACACTGGAGTGTCGATTAAAGGCCCAAGTTGTTGTTGAATGATGCTTATTATTTACGCTTACCTTTTACAGTGTTAATTTTATATTACAATACAATTGATTGCCCTTGCTATCCTGATAATAATGATTCGTTCTGGTCTAAAAGTTCACTAGAATAAATCAGTGGCGTCACAAGTGTGATTCAAATTCCTTTAAATCCCCGGAAAAGAAAAGCAGAAAATTTTAAGAGCATTCAGTTGTATTATTTTACAGAAATAATTTCGAAAAATAGCACTTTCAGTCTTTAAAAACTGGAATTAAGCGTTAAATTCGAGTAAGAATTTTCCAAAATTTAGCAACAATAGTTGGTTTGTTTACAAACAAGTTCTTAGCACGCCTAAATTGCGGGAAAATTTAGTGGCCTATTTTACGAAAAGTAGCACTAGTTAAGCTTTGTTGGAAAATAACATTGTTGGTTTTCGCTAAGCATTTAAGCGATTATTTTGTGAAATAACTGGTTGATATGTTGACCACTGAAATATTTTTCAGTGTATTATTTCATGTGCATTTAAAGGACCCATATACCCTTTTATTGGGACAGTTTTGTCAATTTTGGGCAGCTTATAGGCCTAAATTGTATGTAGTGCATCTTGTTTATTAGTCACTGTAGTGCTAATTTTCTATGAAATTATTTGTGGTTACGTTTCACATAACCTTTGTCAGATTATTGCCGACTTCAGGTGTTAAGGTTTGGAATAAGTTCAGTCTTTTCCATTTTAAAAGGAAAATTCATTATTTTGTGCAAAAGTGCAGGAAATTTTTTTTAACGTGATTAAAATTAAGTGTTGTGCTAAATAAGGCTTAAAGCTAGTCTAAACTTAAAATATGAGCTGAAATTCAGTTAAAAAATACCTAGAACTAGAAGAAACCGTGCTAGAGGCTATCTAGTGGGTAGAACACAGTTTACTGATCTAAATGGAGTTCAGTCTCCACTGCTGGGAATTACTTGTGGAGTGCCACAAGGGTCCATCTTAGGCCCAATACTTTTCTTGGTGTACATTAATGATATTTTTTCTTGTAGCAATCAGTCGTTCGTGGTTGGCTTTGCAGATGATACCACATTAGAATATTCTGGAAAAGATTTGAATGTCCTTATCAGCCACGTTAACTTTGATCTTAAAAGATTTACCCACTTCTTTGATTCTAACAAATTGTCATTAAATGCAAAGAAAACTAAATATATGATAATGGGTTCGAGTCAAAAAATTGCGCAAATTGATCAAAATGAGTCACACGTCATCAAAATCTCGGACGTTGTACTCGAAAGAGTGAGAAATGTTCGTGTTTTAGGAATTGTCCTTGATGATATCCTTTCATGGACACCACAGATTAGCTATGTGTGCAGTAAAGTTGCCAGGGGATCTGCTATCCTGTCTAGAGTGAAAGGATTTGTTCCATCTAAATTATTAAGAATTCTATATTTTGCATTTGTCTATCCCTTAATTTTATACGGGATTACTGTTTGGGGTGCAGTTTCTAACTACAAGCTACAACGTATTCTTGTACTTCAAAAAAGAGCAGTAAGAAGTATTGCTAAGGCAACTTATGACTCCCACTCTTTGCCTCTGTTTAGGAAGTTTGAAATTATCAAGGTTGCTCAAATTTATCAATACAATGTTTGTCTTTATATGCACAGCCTTGTTTACGCTGCCAGCGAAACTCGGTCTTGCTTCAACAGACTTATCCGTGTGAAAACCTTCCACGATTGTCACGACCACAACACCCGTAATGGTGATAAGCTCATCTTACCAAGGTGTAGAACTGACCACGCAAAATGCAATCTCACCTACACGGCTGTAAAAAACTGGAACTGCCTCCCTCTAAGTATCAAGCAGGTGAAAAATACCAAAAAATGTGCGTTTACTTTAAAACAGTTTCTTATACATCTTAATGAATAGATGTATCTTCATGCTGGTCTCTTCTTAATATGTATTCATTCTTAAATTTGCTAATTGGGCGTTTCTTTCTGAATTGTAGGTTCTCCTATTTACCCATAGACAATTATATGCGTGTTCATATATTTATATTGTTTTAATTTGTTTTGTTTCACCACGTTAAGCATTTACTTGTTGCTAATACTGTATCTAGGATCTCATTGTCTGTTTTGTATTTTGTTACCATATTATGCTTTGACGTTTTGTATATATAATGGGTTCTTCCCTATAAAACAGATTCGCAAGAACCTCGGGAAGTTTTCCCTTATGTTTTCACATAAAAATAAAATTCATTCATTCATTCAAGTCTCTTCGAGAGGCAGGCCTATTAGAAGACCTCAAAACCAAGGCAATTTTGATGAGTTACGGATGCTTCAGTTAGCACTCCTAATTTAGACAATACTAACACCACTCCAGATGAGTCAGATAGTGAGTCACATTCTGATACTATCAATACCATCGACGAAATCGATGACGCATTAAACTTGCCACCACCCAAACGAGTTCAGTCTCGTTCAGCTAAACGCTCTACTCAAAATAGGGGTAATACTAGAAGTCGAATGCAGTCCAGGTCTCCACACAACAATCGTGTGCCACGAGATTCTCATGTACCCATACTTCCATATGTACTATTGAATTCCCAGGTATCATTAAATTCCCAGGTACACTAAATACTCAAGTACCACTTGGTACACAGGTACCACCAAGCTCTCAGGTACATTCAAATCAAAACGTGCCACTAAATCAAAACAGACCACTAAATCAAAATACGCCAACAAACTCAAATGTGCCATTAAATTTGACAGCACCACAAAATTCGTACGTGTGACCAAATTTACCAAATTTGCAAACAAATGCCCAAACCTCACTTAAACGTTCAATTGCCATTGAACTCATTCCCACATACCCCACTTAAACGTTCAATTGCCATTGAACTCATTCCCTCATACCAAATCATTCCCACATACCTCTTACTCCAAATGTAGTAATAAATTCTCAAACTCCACCAAATGATCAAACACCATTAAATTTAACCCCAAATCGGACTAACGTACAACAATCCGGTATTATTGACGAAACATTGCTTCAAAGAATTTTGGATCATACTTTAGCAGTTTGTGTACTATCAAATAACGATAACATTAAAGCTGTTAATGATAATCATCTTCAAATTTTGAAAACCATAACTGAATCAAATCAAAATAGAGATTCACATGAAAAATCTAGACTTTGGGGAGAGCTACGTTCAGCCAAGAAAGCTATTTTACCTTTTGCAGGAGACGATTCGCTAGATATTTTTGCTTTCGCATTAATGGTCGACAATTTGTGAACATTAGATCCTTTGTTAAAAGATTCCGAGTTACTTTCTGTCGCATGCAGCAAATGCACAGGAAAAGTAATAATTTATTTCGCCATGAATCCGCACATTGCTAGTTCTCAAAGTTCGGCAAATTTCAAGGAAATTCTAGTCGATAGATTTGGTTGCGGAGGTGACATCACCCCACATTTGTTTCACGCATCCCGATTAAAGAAAGGAAAAACTATCGAAGATTTTTCTGCTAGGCTAGAGAAAATGGCTTCACAACTTTGGAGAATTAAACCTACAGATTCCGAAGCACAACGAGAATTTTAACAAATAGCTAAAGACGACGGAATGCGTTCAGTATTCCTTCATGGTATGCCACAAGAAATCGAAGGGCATATCACTTCACAAATGCATACCTCGTTCCGAGATATGTATAATGCAGCTATCTATAAAAGAGCAGTTTTGGCAGGATATCAAGGAAATGAAAATGATCTTAACTCTGATAAATCAGCAAATAAACAAATTTCCAATACGGAAGTAAACAAGCTTGCTTTCGGCACAATGCTAGACAAGATAAACTCGTTAGAAAAAGGCATAACTAAATTGCATAATGTTAAACCAAAAAATGTCGAAGCTAAAGTTAGTGCTATAAACACCAGTACAGGTCAAATTAGATCGTGTTACCGTTGTTTGGCCCCCAGGGCATGTGAAACAAGATTGTCGCACTAAAGACGAAAACTTGCAACGCGTTAGACAGTGTTGGGAACAGCGTACCTCAGAAAGCGGGTTTTCAAACAATAAATCCTACGTCAAAAACGGTCGTGGAGGGAACCGATACAGGGGTAATAACCGTGATAAACGCGGAAATTATTTTTCTGGTTTCGATAATAGAGATTCTGTGCAGTTTAACTAGAAAACTAACAACCCTTCTTCATATCAGGCTAACACCTGCAATAACGGTTACAAAAACGCTGGCGGACAGCAGAAACAAAATAACAGTAACAATAATGGTAGACAGCAAAATCAATCAAAATCAAAACCAGCAAAGACAAAATAACAACAACCGAAATCGCGTTCCACAACACGCTACAAACGTAAACGAAAGTGATGACTCGTGTTGTCATGGTTGCCTTCCCCCAGGCTGTTACCATGACAGTCATCTGGCCCTCCTTGACTTGCTCGCAGCCAGCTTCCGTATCTATGCATTTGCCCTCTGGCACGTCTTGTAGAATAGGAGATGGAGAAACATGGCTTCA
Organism: Lithobius niger; assembly: GCA_023313725.1. Lineage (NCBI taxonomy): Eukaryota > Metazoa > Arthropoda > Chilopoda > Lithobiomorpha > Lithobiidae > Lithobius > Lithobius niger. Next base: position 87,968 of record JAHWFP010020236.1, read on the forward strand.
CCAGACGTTCGTCTGGAGGTTGTACTTTAATCAGAGTAAATCACATTAATCATCAACCATCCATGTCTCCAATCCATCAATTCGTGATGAACCCTATCCGGGCACAGGGGAACATCACAATGTCAAAATGGTAATAGTTCAAAAAGCGAGCTCATAGCCTGAATATAAACAGGGATTCAGGACTAGAAACAAATCAGAATAGAGCAACGATGATCAAAATCCGCACGTTAGCTCAGTTCAAGCTCAAACACCTGTTAACGAACCTAACAAAGTAAACAATGCTCACAAATTAAGAGTAAAATGTGTTCCATTATATTTTAAATGACAAAGCAAATAAATAAATGCTTAATCTGTATTCTAATGCTGAATGGCATCAGCAGAAGCTTGCTTTACCGGATCGTACGTTAGCATTACCACGTTTAGCGTCATATTTTGGCAAAATTCCATCAAAAAATGTTGAAAAGTCAATACAAGGTAATAGAAATCTAGTAAGTAAATTAACTAATGCTTTGGAAACAGTTAACGATAAATACGACTTACGATTCAGTAATAGTAACACTGTTCAAAGATGGTTTAGATGCCACTAACTTCCATTCAGAATTAAATCCAGTTCGATTCTAATAAACCAATCGTTATCGCTTTATTAGGTAGCGAACGCACAGTTCAAGCATACAAATGAAATGTTTGTAAAGACGGAGTCAAAATGCCTTGCGGCACTTCTGTAGACATCTCGCATACAGCGCAGAAAGATTGGAAAAGTAGGATTCTAACAGTTGTAGGAACGTTCCAGCCTACAATTTGCTTAACATATTGGGAACAGCAAAAATGTTGCCGACCCAAATTCGTCACCAGCGAAACACTCATAATTGCTTACGAGCATTCCAGCCAAACCAGCCAACAGATGGTACACGCAGCACCATCTAGCGTCCGAGGTTGATACTAGAAGTGATAGCAGGGAAGCGAGGCATCGCTTGACTCAGAGCCAACAGTGCTTAACGCTGATAACGTTCAAGGGAACGCAGTTTTTAAAAAAACTCAGGTTAAATATTCGCGTCCACATTTAGTGTTTGACGTTGGAAATAGACCAGAAGTATGTTTACTAGACACAGGTTCTTCACTTTCACTAATTACAAACACAGCAGCACAACGCATGCTTAACAATCTTAGTGTTAAATGTCACTTACTTCCGATGATTTCGCCAGTAATTTTAGTTGGTGTAGGAAATTATCAAATTCAAACTGATAGGAAAATAGTAACTACTATCGAAAAATGCTAATTTTCTAGGAGTTAAGAATTCGTCATTGTACCTGATAGTTCATTTGGTAACTTTTCAGTACTATTAGGTTACGATTTCATGTAAAATAAATCAGATTCGTTAGCATTAAATTGTCCTGATAACGTCTTAACTATAGCGATATAAATTTCAAATGTCACCATCACCAGAATTAGCTCATGTTCCATATAGTCAAAATAAGGAAATAATAAACACAGCATAACAAACCCGATCATATTTACGTAGCAACACTTAACGTAGCTACAGATGAAGATAGCGATGATAATCCTAAATCTACATGGAACTGTACACTTAAACAGCATTTGGTAGATATTACTGTATCTATGTTACGAGAGGAAATCGTTCCATCAAATTATGAGAGCAGAATAACCAGAAATTTCCATTTTCCGTATCCCGAAATACAAACAGGAGTATTCCAACCTGAAAACTGCAAATTTCCTGTGTGTCTTGTCACAGTCTTGTTAACACGACTCCCACAGGTATTATTCCAGTCATTGCATCAATTCCAAGGATGACGCTTCCTTAGTTTCAGCAAATTCAAACTTACCCACCACAAGTCCCATAGAGATATCTCAAATCTCAAGTCCCATCGAGATTCCCCAAAACTAATCCGAACAGAGTGAAAGCTCACCGGAGGTGCCAGCCAGTAGCCTAGCTGACGCTCCCAAGCCCAAATCTAAGGCAGAACTTGGTGCGGGATGGGAAATATTGAAACAAAGGTTCACGTTTCCAGATTGAAACAAGGAAGAAGCGGTAGAATTTCTCGATATGCTTAGAATACACCATGATTCGTTTTCTAAAAACGATTTTGACTTAGGTTGTTATGGGGGATACGAAGTTCCTGTAGATACAGGTCATTTTCAACCTGTAAGTTCAAAAATGTACCGTGTTCCTTTTCACCAACGTGAATTATTGGATAAATATATTGACGAAATGCAAAGAGTAGGTATAATCCAAGAAGGAAAATCTGGAGGGTTATCTATAATAAGATAAGATACTTTATTGCACCACTGAATGCAAGCACCACTGAATGCAAATGGAGAGCAAGGGTCAAGTTAACTGGCCACTAATAGATCACCAATTTTAACAATACAAAGAAATAGTATCCACAAGATACGTCGTCATTATCAATATAAAACACTAAAATATTAAAATCAACATAGTAACAACAACAAAAAGTAGTAAAAAAAAAAAAAAATCAATTGGGTGAAGTACCTGAACCGAAACTACCGCAATTAATTAGGAATTCGACGATCACACATGTGTGCAAAATTCTGGCAGTTTTAAAAAATCACGCAAACACTGTTTATCAAGTCTACTTCTGAAGATAGTGGCAGACGGTGCTGAGACTAGATCGTCACTCAAAGCATTCCAAGGGGGCACCACACTAACAGCAAAGAAATTTTTCCTACAGTTCAAGCTAAACCTCGGGAGAACAAGTTTAAGGTGGTGATCACGCGTCTTAGAGTAAACACGAAGCTCAAAAATGGGGAGATCAATCTTCTTGTCTAATGATAAAGAAAAGGCCAACTGGTTATAGAGTAGTCGTAGACCTACGCGGCTTAAATTCTCTCGTGGAAAGCGTAAGTGTTTCAATACCAGCCATAACAGATAGCATGGCGCACCTTATAGGCGCTAAGTATTTTACACGCTTAGACTTCAAATTTGCATTTTACCAACTTAAACTAGCTGAATTAGCTAAGCCTAAAACATGAATCGCAGCAAATTCTAAGACTTATTTCTTTTCTTTAACAGGCTCCCAATGGGCCTTAAAACTGCGCCTTTGCACTTCCAATTTTGTGCACAACAAATATTTGCAGATGTGCTAGGAGCCTATTGTACCGTCTATGTTGACGATTGTCTTCTGAGTAGTCCAGATCTTAAAACTCACATCAGTCATGTGAACCGAGCGCTAGAATTGGTTGCTCGTTCTGGATTGAAACTAAGTGTTGAAAAGTGCGAATTTGCACGTAAAAAGGTCAAATTCTTAGGTTTTATGCTAGACGAAAACGGGTTACAACCTGATAGCGATAAAACTAAGGCTATGCAGCAAAATCCCACACCTAAGACACCTAAACAAGTTCGTTCTTTCTTGGGTATGGTAAATTTCTACATACGACATATCTCTTCGTTTGCCGAAATATCACAGATTTTATCGAAGTTAACACGAAAAAACTGTAAATTCATATGAGGCGAAGATGAAGAAACAGCTTTTCAAGATCTTAAGCGGGCTATGATAAACGCTGCAACGCTTAAACACCCTGATTTCTCTAAACCCTTTTTTCTTAAAACCGAAGCTAGCGGCGTGGCGATCGGAGGTTGTTTAAGGAAGTATCATGGAGGTATAAACTATCCCTTAGCCTACATTTCTCGAACCCTCACTGAGGCGGAAAGAAAGGAAACAACTACAACTAGGGAAATTCTAGCGATTACACATTCTATAGCTTCCTTTCGTTGCTATTTATTAGGTAAGATGTTTTTCCTGACGACAGATCATTTAGCATTTTGCTACCTTTATTGTGCCTCCTCCCTCCCCCCAAACTCAAAAGAATCTTACTTCAACTCGAGGAATACAAATTCATCTTACGTCATAAGCCAGGCCGACTTCTAGTGGTTTCTAATGCGCTATCTCGTATAGAGATACCTGTTGCTGTGTTAGGTAGTCAATTTCCTGACTGGACACGACTACACCTAGCTTCAGAGCAAAGAAACTATCCATATCTAGGCAAAATTATAAATCGACTTAAAGATCAGTCATCAGAGGATCTAATCAATGCCTCAAACAAAAGGAATATCTTTTATAAAGATTATGACGGAATTCTATATAGAATCTGACTTGCAGACCCATCTAAAGGTCATATGCACAACGTAGCACTCAACGCCAGGTGCCAGACCATCTCGGTGCCCGTAAAACTAGAGATTTAATTGAGCTACATTGTTATTGGCCTAAAATGTTCGACGACATTGCTCATTACGTCAAAACTTGTCAAGCCTATGTTAGACCTACCAAGCCACTCAAGGCTCAGCTAAGGGCTTATCAACCCCTACAGAGACCAGGTCACTCATGGAGCTTGGATCTCATAGGACCCTTGAATAAAAGCGTTCACGGAAACGTGTACATCATGACGTTAGTTGACGATTTTAGTCGTAACGTCATTGCAGTCGGAATTCCCGATAAGAAGGGAGAAACAATAGCTAATAAGTTGTCTTCTCACCTCATAGCTAGAGACGAAGCTCCCGTGCAGCTGTGTGGAGACAACGGAAGTGAGATAAACAACGGTAACGTGGCGAGATTATCAAATTTGTTCAATATTAAACAGATTAACTTCACTCCAAACACATCGTGGGTTGGAGGAACCGTAGAAGCAGCAAATAAAAGAATAGAGACAGTAAAATTTCAGCGAGTTGTCCTGAAAATTGGTGTGAATACGTCGAATTAGTAACTATAGAGCTAAACGTGTGCCCCAATTCGACTACACTAATTAGTTCACATTACTGCACCATGGTTCTGAATTCAGGTTGCCGAGTGCACTAGCTTTCGAACTACCACGACTCTGCTATGATAGTGACGACACTATAGTACGTCTAGAGAGTAGACTACAAGCAGCATTCAAAGTCGCTCAAGCGCATACTTGGAAAGCAGTTAAGAGACAACAAAAGTTTTATGATCGCACAGCACGTCCTTACCGTTATCTTGTGGATGATTATGTATTATTACGCGATTTCTTACCAATAAAACAGATTTCTCTGAAATTGTTTAAAACATGGACAGGACCGTACACAATAATGGAATGCGTTAACGATGTTATCGTTTGTATCGTACATTTCTTGGATCAACTTAAAATCATTCGCGCACATGTGAATAATTTGCGACCATGGTTCCTAAGAATGAATAACCTACCTATTCCTTTTAATGGACCTACGGACTTGGAATTGTCGGAACAGCTTAACGGAACGTTAACGGAAGCTGAAATAAAATTACAAGAATGCGTAGCAAAACTTTTGGAAGATCCGACAAACCATTTATCGGAGATTGAACCACCAACTTTTACGCCTTCCGAATCCAACGATGCAGCTAGTGATTCAGAAATAAGCCTAACTAAGAAACGCAGATACGTCGAGCCAAAATCGGCCGCTCATTTACAAAATAAATATCGTAAAATAGATTACGAACTTAATAAGCAAAGAATGCTTGGTTCTACGCATGGTCACAGTACCTGTAGCAGTAAAATTACACCAGAAATTAGGCTGCGTCGGCAGTTGGAAGAGGCAAATGTTGCGTATCCAGCGGAGAACAAAGGAAAACATGGCTTCGCCGTGAAGAGCATTCACGCGCTCTCCACGCAGGGACCCTAGTTAGGAAAAATGGAAGTAGCTTTGCTGAAAGTAAAATACGGAGGCTACGCGCAGACAGCGGCTCATTTTCCTTTCTCGTAAAAATTTGCAAATAATACTCAAAACTAATTGTTACATGAAAACAAGTGTGAATAACTTAAAGCTATTATGTTTCACGATGTAGTGTAAAATAATTTGGTGACGGAAACTCATAGCCTTGTGTTAGATAGAAAAGTACTATTATTGAAAATAAGAAAATACGAAAAAATATGTACAAACACATGACATAAAAAATTAATGTGAAAACAATGCATAAAATGCAAAAGTAAGGAACGTATTTACAACATAGCAAAAGACCACAATACTATTTAAAATAATAATGAACGTAATTAAAACAATCATAACAATATTAACAGAAAACCATAACATAGTACATTGCGAAAATTTAAATGACGTAAATTAAAATATTTACAAGCATGTCATAGACAAATTAAAACAAATAAAACCACAGAAATTACGAAAAAAATATATAAAACATTGGTTTAGCAAACGGAAATTGAAATTAAACAAACAAGGCATGAAAATTATAAAATCAAAACAAATACACATATAACCGAAAATTAAAGTAGAAATTTGAATTATCGAATGTATACAATTTAACAAGAAATTAACTAGAGAACCAGGGTCGTAGCTAGGAATTTTTTCTGGGAGGGCAAACCGGCAATTTACGCCCCCCC